>SCDY01000360.1:0-87101 GCA_004143825.1 Drosophila micromelanica
GTGTAAACGAGCTGAAATGTTTATAGAACCAGATCGCAGGGTTCAGGGTATCTCCTAGTCGGGCGGCCCCGACTAGAGCCTTCTCACTTGTTTTTTTGTATTGTATAAAGCTGAGAATTTAAATTCTGTAGAAACAATCGATAAATAATTGAATTTGTGTATACAAAACTTTTCAGCTTGCCTAGGAGAGCAAAGTCGACAATTTATATTGTGTATGTATTTATAAAAATAAAATATAAAATCATTTTGAGCAGTACTTGACTTATAACACAAGTGCAAGTAAATATAACTAAGATTTTATATAAGCAGCAAAAAAAGTTAAGGTTTATTGTATATTATTGTAGTAGCCACAAAAGATGAGCCTCACCTTGAAACACACATACACACACACACACACACACACACACACACACACACACACACACACACACACACACACACACACACACACACACACACACACACACACACTAACAATATGTGCAAAGAAAAAACATTTGAGCACGCCTCAGACATTGTTGAAAAATAGAAAATGTTGTCACAGCGTCGAAAGTATTTGGGTGCAGTACAGGTACTTTTGGTGTTGTTATTTTTGTTATTGACAATTTTATATGCACGTTCCTGGGATCGACTGACGCGCCGATTGATGACTGATGGAGGGCCCGGCAAGTGCCAGACACGAACGGATGGATGGCAGCTTGGATGATGGTGTCTGGTAGCAGAGAAACACTTACGGGTATTTTTTTCTTCTTCTTTTTTCGCCAGTTTGCTGTCTCGTCGGGTTTTAAACACTTTCCACTTATTTAAATTTCGTCGACGGAGGCACAAAAATCGCCGTTTTATGGCTATGTTGTTATTGTTATTGTTGTTGGCTTGGCTTGGTCAACGACTACTTTTGAAGCTGAAGCTGAAGTTGTCGCTGCCTTTGGTTATAGCAAAGTTATGATAATTAGCATGTAAATCGCTTGGAACTGTGGAAAGCAGCGTCCGCCAGGTTAAATGTATTTCGAACCGCTTCGGTTCGATCTCTAGTCATGCCATGTAAATTAGCCGCATTTCCGTTGCCCGAGCCGAGCAGGGCTCCTCCCTGCGTCAACAGCAGCCAGCGAATCTCATGTTTAATAAGTAGAAATTCGATCAAAACTTTGGTCAAAACTGAACCACTTTCTAAGCGCTTTTGGGCTGCAGCAGTTACCAATTTGATTTTGTAATGGCCAATGAGTGGATGAACAAAGGGAAATGCTACTGGGAAGACTTTTTCGCCCCATCATCTGAAATAAGCATGCAAATCGAATGACTTGCAGGCCCCCAAGCTAATTAATAAGTTTCCGACCCAGGCTTGCATATAATTAATTATTTTTTGCGGCATTCTCACAGCTCTTTTGGCCGCTGTTGTCATTTCTTAAGTGCAGCTGCTTGGTCTACTCAGGCAAACATACACATACTCGCGAAACTACACTCGGAAAAATGAAGAATTTTATACTTCTTAATTGTAAAATAACACTCTTAAGTCAAAATTACTGAATCATAAGACTAATATACAAAAACTTATCTCAAATAGGTTCAAATTCCATTTTATTAAATTCAAAATGCTTAAAATATGGCATCCATTTAAAATTATAATCAATAATTTTAATAAATTAAAAAGAATTTAAGAACGAAATGTGCTTGACATAAAAAACCAACTTTACGCGAGTTCTATAAAATGAATACCTGTACTGAACAAATATTTTTCGCTAAGTGTAGGTTGAATAACTTGTTGACTCCAGCTGGGGTCTGCAGGAACTGTGGTCGCGTGCAGATTAGCGGACGTCGGCGCCGCCAACGCCAAACTTCAGATTCAACTTCAGCTTCAGTTGGGGGGCACACATAAGTCTTATACACATGATCGTATATGTATTAATATGTGCGCCCAGTGAGTACGTAAATTGAGATGAACGCGTGAGAAAATTTTGGGTTAGGGCTTATTTTGTTATGACTGTTTTCCATTCCATGCCTGACTCTTGTCTTGGTCTTGGCTTGGCTTGACGCGGCTTGGTTATTGCCCTGTTGGCCACTTTCTTGTTTCAGCCAGAGTCGCAGTTGGCTGTCTTCAAGTGGTGGGAAGTTATATATGCACGTGTGTACATATATACATATATATATATATGGCAGCTTGCTGGGAAGTGTGAAATCGACTGGAAGTAGACCCAGACCCGTGACTAAATGGGCAAGAGCTGGCTGGGGAGAGCGGGGGGAATTCTTAAATTTGAGCGTGTGAGCAAGTGAAACTTTATTTAGATATGATAAAATCGCATACGAAACACACATACATGTGTAAAACAGTGTGTATGTGTGTGTGTTTGTATTTCTGTCCAAGTCGTAGATTTTCTATTAATTAACATTGTTAATTTGTTTGTAGACGGTTTCAAGATTAAGGTTGCTGCCGCTCATTGTTTCTCGAGATCTCTATTCGCCACACTTTGAATTGAGGTTGTGTCGCCGTGTGGCATCAGCGAAGGAATCTCGCGTTAGTGCATCTGACACATAGATAATTGCTTTGCTACCTATTTTCCCCTTCTATCTCTCTCTCCCTCTCTTGCTCTCTCTCTATCTTTCTGTTTATGTGTGTCGTTTAATTTTAATTAAATAAACTAACTTCAATTGGGGTTTAATGGCACAAAAGTGTGCTAAGTGCGACAATTGAAATTACTCTGCTTGTATTTATACCCTGCACTTAAAGTGTTTGTCTTTATCTGTGTTTGAGTGCAATTATACCCCTTGGACTCATTCGTTCCGTATATACCATACGCAGATCAAGTTTACAAACTCAAATCATCGATAACTCTTTCCGTTTTTTTGTTATCAATGTTATTTGCGTTTTTTTGACTCGGTGTTTTAGGCACAACTAAAATACGAACCATGAACAAAAAGGCTATCCTTATGAAAATCGTTGAGTTTTGGCAAAGTTACGACTGGGGAAAGTTGACACCTATCCCTATATCGAAACATTAGGGTATATATTCGAAAATTTTGCACATGAATTTGGACCGAAAATGTTATTTTTAAACATTTTGTTTTTAATTTTTTAACTTCCTTAATACTCACTAAGTGCCGAGAGTTTGTGTGTTAAATTCTAAGTTCAGGGCAATCTTACTTGTGTTTTTTTATGCTATCAAACCCTAAGACTTGAAACTTGCAATATAAACCTGTTCATTATTTAGTCTTACAGTTTGTCGCAAGAAATTTTATATAATTATAGATCCCTTTAAAAGAAAGCCAAATCTGTTCCCCACTCACAACCCACAGATATTTAAATTTCTCTTATCACAGTTTGATGATCACTGCATAAAAGTTTACGGTTCGAGACGCCAACCAAATCGAAATTATACATTTCAACTGTTTTCAGCTATTGCTACGCGATGTACAGAGCATCGCCTCGTCGGTTACAATTGACTGCAATATTTCTTACCTGTATTTAATCTATTTTTTTTTTGTCTCAAGTCCAAGCGTCGACCTCAACAGCCAATTGTTGGCCAAGTTAGTTAGCATACGGCCAGGTCCATTGATAAACAACATGGCCAACCAATTTGGAACCGCCTCAAGTGGTCACAGTTAAGCGTATCCGTTGGCCGCGCCTCCAGTCTGTAGATCCAAGCAATTTGCAGGTGGCTTTGTCGACAGATTTGTGGTACCATTTTAATGGTTAAAAAAAAACAAAAAGAAAACGCCAAAAACCAATCCGAAACAAGATGCGCTTTGTTGAAGACCAGATTCCAGTTTTGGAACGAGACAACGGCACGGTTGTCCAAAAATATTTGACCTACATATAGCTGGAGAGGGGTTGATTATGCAATTAACTAATGGAAATTCTATTGGGAAACCAAGTCGAAGTTTGTATTTATAAAAATCACCAAATATATATTTCTTAAAAATGTATGAGCTACTCTTGAATAGGGAAACTAGTCGCTGGTTAACATGCAAATATGCAGCAACAACAGGATGACCACTTGACCATGACTGAAATATCGAACAGTGTTGGGCGTCCAGCGTCCAAAGCAATGGCAACCGGCTCCAACTTCCGCTGTGGCAGCGGCAGCGCCTAGGCGAGGCAGTGCAACATTTTTTTGCTGCTATTACGAGCATCGCTTGCAACCGATCTCCACTTTTTGTTGCTGTTGCATTATTATTATGCAAAGAAGCTGGCAAGAGACTGAGCGTAAAATATACATATAGATAGGTAGATAGATGCACACAACAAGTGGGACTGGAGGATAGAGGGGGCAGATCGGGCAGCGACTGTCAGGCACATTAACCGAAATCCAGTTGCAGTTGAATGACTTGGGCACGTTGCATGTTGCACTCAGTCGGCAAAAATTTCTTGTTGACTTGCAACATTTTGTTGTTGTTTGTTGCCATGTTGAATTGCATTTAGGCACAGCTCGATTACAGAAATTTGATTTAGATCATTTGAAGTGATTGGTGTTGCATTAGTCGGACAAAAGAGCTGCTACACTCGGAGAAAAATCACAGTTGCAAATACAATATTTTCAAAATTTGAGGAGTACTTCCGGACTATTATAAAATTAAATATGAATTATTGCATAATCAACCCTGTCTCAATAATAAATGTAATAATAGAAATGAAAAAAAATTCTTTAAATAAGCATTTTATTGTATAATTAAAAACTGTCTGCCTTATTTATATATTAACCAAATTTCCGTATAAATATTTTGGATTTTCTCGAAGTGTAACAAACTGAAGCAAATTTGAGCTTTGACCTACTTTGCATAGCTGCTGCTTCTCTCTATTTCGCTCCCATTTTATGTTCCTGTTTCAGCTATGATTGCTTTTATTGTTGATTCGAAAGCAATTTGACATTAATTATACATTTGACTTAATTTATTATTACAAGAAAGAGTTTCCGATTAGATTATATTAGATGCTCAGCAAGATGTTTAATAAAATCAATTTTCTGAAAGCTTCTGAACTTTCGCATATTAAATCGAGTTTTTTTGGTTCTCCTTTTAAATACGACAGTTTTCACCATCACAAGAAATCTTTTCATGCCGGGAGACACTTGGACCTCAATACATTTAAATTTGAGTTTGAGCATATGAATAACTCACAATGTTTGGGCTTGTTGGTGACTCCATTAGTCACCCAACTGGCATTCTACGTTGGCGTCGTCCCAGTTCAGCAGCTAGCTCTGCAGCTGCAGCAGGCCGGAGTCTCTGGTGGCATGAAGCATTGGGGCAACCATCCGCTGGCAACGAAAACAAAGAGGAGAAAAAAAAAATAGTCAAAATAAAAACCTATACACCAAGCAAATTCCAAGCCACATTACGGCTCCATTTTTGCATCAGTCGAGGCAAAATAATAGAAACAATAACCCAAACAAAAATTGAAGGCGCTGCTTTTGGCTTCTGGCACTCCCCTTTCCGCTTGGAATTTCGCAGCTGAATGGCAAAAAGCGCTTAAATGCCAAAGCTTTTTTTTTTGGCCAACTTCAGATATATTGTACATTTAAGTTGAGTTCTCATTTCGAGGCAATTGCCCAGATTGGCATCAATGAGAGGCCCGCCTGTTCAGTGACTCACCGACTAACCTGGCCCAGCTCTAGACATGGTGCTGGCCATCAACTAAGACGTGGAAATACAATTTTCACGCACGGATGCGCCGCGGCCACTCGCCGCATTAAGTGAGAGTATTCGTTTTACTTTTCGTGAATGGATCGCAGTGCAGTGCACATTGCTTATGACATAAGTAAATGAAAAGTACCCCTCCCGCCTCTTGCTGTTTGAGGGGAACAGAAGCGGCCGTAGGAGCTGGTTGAAACAATTTCGCGCAATTATGGCAGCCAGCGAAATGCGAAACAATTAAAAATTATAAATCAACTTCCACGCTCAACGCGAAATTAGCGTAAATTGCAACTGGAAGTGTAATTACGAGTTATATATTTTGCATTTTTGCCAAGCATTTAAAATCAAAGCCAACTAAATACCACAGCCAATACCCACACAAACACAAACGTTGGGGAATTTGATTGACTTCCGCAAAACATTTACGCAGATTATGCCGTGATCGAGGTAAAAGCTGCAAATCGATTGTTTAAAGACCAAATCAAAGTGAAATCGTGGTGTTAGTTTCACCGTATTGAATACAGATACGCCTTGGATATAAAACTTATGTTTTTTGTTTTTTTTTTTGTAAATATATATATGCCAAGGATTTTTAGAATGCAGATATTTGTAGGCAAATAGAAAAAGGATTGTTATCGAAGATAAACTTAAAAAAATATTTTTACATTTAGTTATTTCGATAAACTTAAGCTCGATATATAAAAGCTCGATATTGAATTCGAACAACAGTCAATAAAGTGAATAAAATTTAACAAATAAATTTTGTTTAATATCCAAAGTACACTAAAGGCTTCTTAAATTAATACCTATTATTCATAGCTGTCACTTAATTTTTAAAAGTTATAAAAACATATGACTTTTTTTAAATTTATTTAGCGTTAGAAATGTGAAAAAATAGATAACTTTAAATAATTTCATATTTCTAAATGGAACAATATATAAAAATAAAAATATGTATAAATATTTTATAATGAATGTACATTTTTTATAGAAAATAGTAAAAATAACAATAAAAAATTATATTTCGCAGTCGGAACGACCTGTAGAACTGATGTATAATTTCAACGGCAAATTAAAATCATTAAAATTCACTTTCGAATATCAGTCTGAGGTCGAAGCCAAAAACGAAAGTTGCAAAGATATGATCTATATGTATATACAAAGAAACATCTATATGTATATACAAACATAAATAGGAACAAAACAAAGCACACTCAATTTTAGAAGCTATGTGAAAACTGGCGAAATGGGTCTGCCAGCTCTTTGGGTATTAGTGTAATGGATTTGACATTTGGCCATGTGAAAAGCACGCTAATTAAGCCACAACTGAAACGGCCAAATGCTTCTCACAATGAGGTTTTGCAGCTAGTGCCGCTCAGAAAAACTAAAATTTCCATATAACTGGCAGAGGGGCAGGCGGGCTGAGCCCAAAGAGTTCGCTCTCATTTTCAACGTCAGTCGGTCGAATACGTTGGCCGCGTCTCTGGGGGTCAATAGACCCCAAAGCGAGCGCAGATTTCTCAAGCCACAAGACAGCAGAGCTGCAAAGCCACAAAGCCACACAGCAACAAAGCAACAACAGAGCAGAGCCACAGTAGAATAGCAAAAAAGTTGGAACAAAACCAAATTATGGCATGGCTAAGAAGCAAAGCTACAAAAAAGGGAGACATAAATAAGAAATATAAAAGTCAATACGATCGAGTCGAAACTAGCCGATCAGGAGATACCCTGTACTTATCTTAAAGCTGTCCTAACATGCATTCAAGCGTATTTTTAATACATATGTAGTACAAGTGAATGTTAGTCAAAAATTTGCCGTCTTTAGCTTTTATTATTTAAAAACTATCAATTTTAATGTTGGCAATTTTTATAAATTTCGAGACTGTTACAAACATTTTCACGAAACTGGTGTACTCTCTCTTGTCAATCAACAATGATTACAGGGTATACAAAAACAAACTGACTCGCCGCTTTATTGTCGTCTGCCGGACTGGGCTGTGAGTGCGACTTGGGGCTGGGCTGGTTTTTTTTCTGCGCGCGCGAGGGGCGTTCGTTGCAGGTGTTTTTGTCGCGCTCAAGTTATTAACTTACCGTTATTTATTACAAAACCGTTTGCCATTGCTGCCATGGCCCAAATGCGCTGCAGAACCGCGCCAACCTTCATCGGCTGCGACAAAGGCAACGGCTACGTTGATAGTAACGGCTTCGCCCATGCTTATGTGTATGTTTGTATCTCTATCTGCAGCTGTTCGCATTGCCTAACTGACCAAGCCACAGATACAAGATACAAGCGAACGTATTCGCTTGTACGTGCGCTGGGAACAGTTAAGAGTCGTCAAAGTCAGATCGAAACGCATTCAATTGCCTCACAATCGATTCATTTGAATGCGGCCCCCGTCAGGTCTTGTCGGTCTTGGCCCATTTTCCATTTGGCTGTTTTGGCTTAGACGCGCTCGGCTAATTTCCAGCAGTTTGGTTAATGTAAATGCCATTGCCTCTCGCCTCTCGCCCATCGCCTCTGGCCACTTGGCGCGTGAATCGGCATTTTAGCAGCCGTTTCAACTATAGCGGGTAATGTGAGACAAGTGCGGCCCTGGTATTGCCTCCCAGTCCCCTCCTCCAACCGCCCCACCCGTGTGTATATTAACAGTTTAGTGGACAGCATCCATTGGCCGCGAAGGTCAACTTGCTGTTGGCTATCGACGGAAACCCAAGACCCGCCTGCGTTCAGGCCAGTCGATTCCATGTTATCTTATACCCTTTAACGTGTTCTTTACTCTGAGTTATTTCTCTTTGTTGTTTTACTAGAAATATATTAGGAAATTCTGTACTCAATTCAAATGCAAATATCGAATTCAAAATTGTGCAACCCGAAAGTCAAATTTATTACATAGCTTATACCTCATAATTAAAGGAAAAAAATTATAAACCATTGATGTTTAAATGGTAAAATATGTGTATTATATATTCTTTGTATACATACACATAGTTAAGGTTTACTAGTCAGTTTTTAATAAGCTTTTAATATCATGTTTTAAACACGTTTTTTTATTTTTTTGAGTTTCTTTAAGAAACATTGTTGCCTTATTTACCATTCGATTAATTTTTCCATACTCTGAAGTGTCTATATTTTTCCTTTTTGCAAGAAACTTTAAATTTATTTTTAGAAAATTGAAAAATGTATTAATCATGTAATACAAATTATAATTATGCTAAGAATATCATGTTTTAAGCTTTATGGAATTATTATCATATCATGGAAATTTTACATTTACTTGCAGTTTATGGCAGCAGCGCCGATCTTAACGTGACTGTGGACGATGGCGAGGCCTCTGTGTACAATGGCGATGAGAACCACAAGGTGTGGAGTGGCTCACAGGATCAGCTGGACAGCATTGGCGCCGCGGAGAGTCCGTACGAGCTGTACGCGGGCAACACATCGACGCTGGGCAGGCCGCTGCGAGCGCGTCAGATCAGCACTCCGATCGATGTGCCGCCGCCGCCCGTCAAGGAGGAGCGCAAGACGAAGCGCGACAAGAAGTCGTCGAAGTCCAGCGGCAGCCAGAGCCTGTCGGGCACACTGATCAGACCAAAGCCCATGCATCCGGCGGCGCTGCATCGCTCCCAGCTGCACGCCGGACCAGGCCCGGGCCCGGGTCCGGCTAGCGTCATCTACGGACCCGTTTCCGGGCCGCATGCCGCACGCCAATATCACACAATTAGTCATCGCGGTTTTCCGCCCGGACCGCCAGCACATCACGCACATCCGCATGCGCACCAGCATCACCTGATGCAAATGCATCATGCACAGCAGTTGGGTGGCATGCCGCCGATGCAGGTGCCCATGATGATGCCACAGCAGTACGCGACGCTGCAGCCCTCGCGCTCCACCAGCAAAAAGAAGAAGAAGGACAAGAAGAACGGCGGCGTGCCCGTGGGCATGCCCATTGTGCCGCCCATCTACGCCTACCAGCAGGCAATGGGCGGGGTGCCGCCACCGCCGATGGCCCAGTCGATGATCGGCGAGCCACGGCCGCTGAGCATGTCCAGCCGCAAGATGGCCGCGTCCATGGGCAACGGCCTGGACGATTCGGGCAACTCGGGCGCCGAGTCGCCATCGCCCGGCGGCACGGGCATCTACCGGCGCAAGGGGCACCTGAACGAGCGCGCCTTCAGCTACTCCATACGCCAGGAGCATCGCAGTCGCAGCCACGGCTCACTGGCCAGCCTGCAGTTCAATCCGCCGGACATGAAGAAGGAGCGCGAGATCGCCCAAATGGTCGCCGGCCTGGACCTGAACGACGGCGAGCGCCGGCAAATGGCGCCGGGTCCGGCAACGTTACAGCGCAAACAGGCGGCCATGGCGAACGGGGCAGCTGCGCCTTTAGCCCATCCACATGCACATCCCCAGCATCCGCATCCGCATCCGCATGCGATATATGGCCCGCTGGGACCATCGAGTAGTTTCGGCAAGCCGCGCAGATAGATTTCCCAGACAATTTTGGGCAATTTGATAATCTAATTGAGTACACCCGACATGGGTTAGAAATACTATATATATATATTTGCATGCTATATATATAGTATTTAGAATTACGCAACCTTTTAGCGATGCTGGTCAATTTAGAAATGGAATCGAATCATCAAATAGAACACTCGAAAGCGACCAAGACAGACTTTAACAAAAGTGAGTAACCAAAACTGGAATCTATATCGAACGAAATCGGTATCAAAGTCGGCAACGAAATCGAAATCAAAATCAATTATCAACAATGAATATGTGTGCCTTATTAGGTTTATACTTTAAGTATATTAGTATAAACAGAAAATTCATTTGCCCATAACCAGATACGTGTTAAGAGTAGAAAAACCGTATAAAAACACAAAAATAAAGACAAAGAAAAAACAATTTAATCGATTATAATACATAATGTAGAATAATATAATACTAGAACTGACAACTGAAAAACAAGTTATGTAAACAAGTTGTTTCATTGTAATTCGAGCACAAATGTAAAATATCTTTTCAAATTGACAAGTAGATATATATGCATATATGTATATGTTTATTTACCTATAATACATATCTTTCAATCTGTCCATATTAGTATCTTAAAGCGCAGATGTACTAGATATGCAACATAATTACAAAAATATGTACAATAAATATAATAAAATGTTAACAAAGTGCGTTAAATCTTTAATTGGGGAATGCATCATAAATGTTGGCTCTGGTGCTTTTGTCTGCAAATCAAGTTCTATTTTTATTTGGCGACAACATTTGTGTGTAGGCCTAAGCACACCTTGAAGTCAATTAACATGCGCAAACACGGCCAGCATAAATATGCGGCATATCTGTTCAAAGAGCCACTACGTCAGTCGGGCTGTAACTGATTGGCACAGCGGGCGGTGTTGTCGGGGTTTCAGAGAGGTTCCAGTCGAGACATTTGACAGCTGCCGTACACAGCGAAAAATTTCGGGTGGGCTCGAATCAATATCTGGACTGAACCTGAACTCAGACTAAAGTTTGAACCTCGAATTAAAGGAGCTTCGATTTTTATCAGGTTACTGCCCTTAAAAAATTTTTTGTTTAAATAATTATAATATTATTAATAAATTAAAATTATAAAGTATCAACGTAACTGTTATTAAAATAATTGAATCACTGGTTGCTAAAGCTTAAGCAATATATCCACATTTTAACCTGGGATTCGAACCCGGATCATTGTTGTTCAGATTTTAAATCCGATTCATATTTCAGTCATATTTAATACGCTTTTATTTTTAAACGAATTGAAGTCATATTTAAATTGGGCGTGTTCCAAAACAAAAAACAAAAACCTTAATTTTTTTAATCAAAAAATAAAAAAAAAATTTTACAAAAAAAAATTGTTTTTCAAATCATAATAACATAATTTTTTTTTTGTTCATTGCAATTTAAGATTGAAAAAGTTTCCTAATTTAAACGATTAACACAATATTTGTTATTTTAACGGTGCATATTTATTTGCATATTACAGCAAAATTGCAGAATATTATGCGAGCCTATGCAGATCTGCGCTGTTCGCCTAGACTCTGGCTCTGCATATTGTTATATTGGCTGTCAGGGGCTGCATAAATGATTTGCATGCAAATTCCAGGCATGTTTCGCCAGTCTTTGGATGCAGATTTGCATACGAATGTTAGCGGATTGCGAGGGCCGCGAAGGTTGTTTTGTGGTATTTTCAAACACAAATTGTTGGAATATTTTTTAACAACTACTCGAGTAAAATAAGCGAAAGTTGTATTAAGCGAGAGCATAAAAACCAAAACAGGGTATAAAAAACACAACAACAAAAGTATAGTTCGAATTTTTAAATGATGAAATCGACGAGAGATCGTCAGAGACTGTCGAGAATTTCGGCAAAGACGCTTTTGAGCTTCATGTTTCAAGCTGGCGAAGCGACTCCGTCTCCGACTCCGACTGCGTTTCCGATTTCACTTCCAGTTTTTTTGCTGGCTTATAATGCCGAAAGCAAAGCAAAGATCATCGCAATTCAAGCTCAACTTTAACATCCAACACGTAAGGGGCACATGTGAGCTGTATATTAAAAGATACAGTACAGATACAGATACAGATGCGATTCAGGTGAACAGGTTAATTTTTAAGCAGTTTATAAAAACGCACAAAAGTCAAAAGTGAGTTGCATCAGTTTGGCGACTCTGTCCTCGTTTTTCTTTATTATTTTGCTCATTTTTTTTTATATGTTGGCCACAATAATTATAGGTAGATGGCATCGCCTTGGCTTTCGGTTTATGCCTTTAAACTGCACCTATAGCCATTTACCTTTATGTGCGTATTACCTAATTGCCGGCAGGCGCGAAACGTATATTTTTCCCAACCGCTTGGCGTATAAATCAAAATTGGCAGTTCCAGTTGCCCAGTTGTCCAATCGTCCAGTTCCAGGCAGGAGATCCTGAATTGTGGCGACTGCTCGCAGCCGCGTTGCGTAAGAGATTTTCAATTAAAAGCGCGTATCCAGACTCGACTCTGGCTGTCTGTTCCGGGGGGGTCCCTCTTCCCATCCCTCTTTTTGTGCGGCACGCCGCAAGCTCTCTGTGTGTGTCAGCGGCGCAGCCATCGCTGGCTTTATGGAAATTCCACATTTATGCAACAAGAAAATGCGGCAAGAAAACGTTTTCCATTTCCAGTTTTACTGGAATACCAACGCCGACTTGGGCAGCTGGTCAAGCAGGCAAATTGTGGCCATAAGTTGCAGTTAACACATACACATTTATGCGTATATATGTATATATCTAGCTGGTCTAGTCGGAACTGACCGACTGATGATTGACCCCCCATGAATGAAGGCTGAAATCACTTTAAAGTATTTAATCAATATAATAAAATCGCTTGATGTTGCCTTTTATGTCTTGATCTGTAGATCGGTATATATAATTTAACATTTAAGCCATTAAAAAACATACGATTAATTACAGCTATGTAGAAATTGTTGTTCTAGTTTCTACAAAAATGTATAAAAAATAATCTACTTTTAATCCAAAGTAAACTCGTTTTATTTTTAAGTATTATCTAGCGGATAAATAATTTAGACGTATCGCACGTTCGAGACACATGAATGCTAAACTAAATAATAAGAGACTACGAAAAGAAAACGTGATACGTTTATTGAGTAACAAGTTTGGTAGAACTGCTTAAAATTAACTTTTAACTTAACTAAACTATATATATGAGTTTGTTCTGAGTGATTGATGATCGACCTACTGTTAAAAGGAGGAAACTGAATATTTCACTATAGTCTGAAAGAGATTCCACCCGCAAGTGTGAAAACCATTTTACATATTCTTTGAAAACATTTGTTTTCTTCTAATTCGGTACACCCGAGCAATGCCGGGTAAAACTAGATTTTTAGACATTCTAAGCATGTTAAGATATTATGCAAGCAGCTGAAGAGCTTACTCTCGTAGATAAGTATGTATATATATTAATGCGACAAATGTGTAGACAAAGCTATCAGACGTAATGCAAGCGCATAAACCCGATCCGAAGAACTGAATTGCGTGAGCAGCTATCGGAGACCTCGAAACACCTGCAAGTGGCAAGAAGTTGCCGTCGCCAGCATTACTGATAGTCCACTGGCCAAAGCGGCTAACAGCTTTCCGGCGTGGCCAATAGACTGAAATAAAATTTTTGTTGTCGTTGTCGGTTGTGGATCTCGTGTTGTTTTCTAATGCCTGTCTCTGGGCCTCTTGGCATAGGCTTTTGTTGTGCTCACAATTCGCACTCGAAGTTCGAGTCGGGTCTCTCTGGGTCTGCGACTGGTTGCGGACTATTGACAAACTCCAAAGTGTGCGAGTGTGTGTGCGAGTGTGAGTGTGTGTGTGTGTGTTTGGTGTGTCCAAGACTGTAGACCGTTGCATTGGGCTGCGGCAGCAGCAGCGACTATGGCTTTGGATTGCGGTTTGTTTATTGATAAACTCGTAGATACTTTTCTCTATAGCTGTTAATTTGGTCTTTTATGTACCTCTGTGTGTCTGTGTGTGTATCTGTCTCTGTGTGTGTCTACTATTCGATTGAATCTGCGGAATGCGGACAATCCGGTCAGCAAATGGAATTCTTTTACACAAGCAGATAGACACAGCGCAACGGCTCAATGCGGTCAATAGGAGGGAGTCGGCACTTGACACGCAAGTCTCGACCAGCTCGACCACTTCGTCGTCCAACTTGGCTCAAGTTGGGTCTCAATCTCAATCTGGGCCTGGGCCCATCTATGCAACTACAGACGGCACACATTTAATTAAACCTGTCATCAACGAGCTCACAAAAGGGCGAAAAATCGTGTCTTCATAATTATATCCGACGCATTCAACAACTTTGTTATTGATCTCTTTGAAAATGTTGTGTGCGTGTGTGTGTCCACTTGAGATTGATTGTAATTCTCAATACAAGGGCCTTTATTATTGTTTCTCACATATTTAAAATAATCTAAGATCTGCTTGAATTTTTTTAATAATTACTAAAAATATGAATACTTCTTAATTGGTACTCATTAAAATGCATACAAATTAACAACGTGTTAAACTTGAAACCACAAATTATTAATACCATGTAAATATTTCTGAAGTATATTAAATTCTTCAGAAACAGCATTTGAAAAGATGTTAATATAACTAAAACATGTTCTCAATTTATTTTATTTAAAAAGCAATTGTTGATCTCTATCTAATTTATAGCTTTAATATAGTTGTACTTATAATTTATATTACTTAGCCGGATTTCCAATTCAAGCGAACAGCATCAACTGCCAATTGCCTTGGCTCTCGATTTATAATGCGTTCTGAGGCATTTCAAAAGGTAAAGACAATAATATTTTGCTCAGCTCTCGCCTTCTTCAAATTTAATTATTGCCGCGGCTGTGTGGGCTTTGTTCTCTTCAGTTGATTCAATCACGTCAATCAGCTGTCAAATTAACACCACGTTAGTTGAAATTCATTTATCTTGCCTCACCGGTGAGGCCTTGGAATTGCACGCGGAATATTAGAAAGAATAAATATGCAAGTCTTTTCCTCTCAAAGGACACCAAGGACCGCGGACTATAAAAGCTGTGGCACCTGGTTGAGTCTACGTATTCAGTCGGCAGTTGGACAATCGCTAAGATGTTGCCCTACAGGAGCCCTTTGTGTCATTCTTGCGCCTTATCGCTGCTGGTGCTGACCACTTACCTGCTCCTTACCGTGGCGGGCCCATCTCAGGCGGAGAGCGTGGACTCCGTGAAAGAGGAACTGCAGCTGCGCGACATGGAGCCCAAGCTAGATGTCGAGGGGGCTTCCATCCATGGAAACAGGGCAGCCACAACCCTGACACGATTCGACAGCAACAGACGCAATCAAAGATCCATTGGACTCGGCCCTAGGTTTCTTCCAATTTCCCGCTCTAAAATACCCATCGAACTGGAGCTGCTCGTAAATAACGAGGAGGCCGAGCGTCCGAAGCGATTCGATGACTATGGCCACATGAGATTCGGCAAGCGGGGCAACGATGATCAGTTTGACGACTATGGCCATATGCGATTCGGACGATAAATGCGATTAAGTGCTATATACATACATATAGGGGTCTGGGAATGATATGCTTTTGTAAATAGTTCAAGCTTCGCTTAAATACACATACATATATACATTGCTCGTTACAACTAACATTTTGAAGTGAATAAAAAAGATTCTGCATTCCACAAAAGGAAATTTAATATGGTCTGTATACAAAATTTTCTAATAATGCCTACAAATTATCATGTTGACAGTTTTCAATTATTGAAAATATCAGAATTTACGTATCGCATAGAAGTATGCAACACTAAAAACATGAAAGCCGCCACCTGTACACCCTGTGCGAATCAGTACTTGTTGTACTCTGTTAAGCCTCTTTTTAGTATGGCAATAATTAATGTATTATATGCGAAGCATACTTTCAGGCCGTGCACGAAAATTAAACTGCCCTACCCATAAGTTACACTGCTTGCGCTGTCACGTTCAAGCCCTGTTTGATATGCTACAAAGGCCACTGGCTGTTAAGTGCTGCCAATCAGTATAAAATTTATATAGCAGACAGCTTACAACAGGCTACCACAAACGGAGCGCTAAATTTAAATCACATTTAAAAGGAACAGATGCAAGCGGAATATTTTTTTTTTACTTTTTACTAAAAGTCTCTTTAGATATACAACTTTCTGATAGTGTTTAAAATTAAAATATTGTCAGTTTTAAATAATTGAAAATATATTTAACTCGTCAGAATTTAAATTACAACAATAACGTACATTTTACAAATTTTTATATTTTTTATTATATTAATAGATTAAGGAATCTAGATTCTAATTCATTTAACAGATTTTTCGCATTTAGTAATTTTTTTTTGAAGAAACTCAGCATTATGCTCCAATTAAAAACAACCCATTTCAATATCTTTCAACTGCCCGCCAAGAGAGTCTGGTTTAGAAACTAATCCTCCACAGAAACTGGTAGGAGCTGCCGCCCGTTCGACTGACACAATTCCCTGGAGCACAAAACAAAAAAGAAAAAAAAAAGAAGAGGAGAGCTTACTAGGAGCCAGCATCCATTATTTGTGGGGCTGCTCGAAAGACCGTCGCTTGTTTGAAGCTGCAGTTGCCAAAGATTCTGACAACAGCATTCTTAAAGATTGACCCATTTTGAAATGAATGCGCGTATGGAACCAGTTTCCATTCAGTTGGCCAAAGCTATCGACGCAGCTAGCTAGTCCGGGCCAGGCATAAATTAATATGACCAGGCCACCTTGAGCTGGAAGCGCGTCTGTCTAAAGGTTTACTCAAATATTGGTCAAATCTACGCGATCGTGGTACGTACCCAAATGAGCACACAGCACTCAATTCGGGCCAGTACCCACGCAGGTTTAACCACTTTTCTAATTTTCGGCAACGGGAATTGAAAATTGGGATCGCTTTTGGTCAAGGTAGACAGGTACTGGCATGGGCGGACTGTGCTGACCTGGTTCAATAAAATTTGGAAAAGTTTTTGCATACTTTTACGGCAAACAACATATGGTGTTGACATAAGTACTATAAATTGCCGCTATTAGTATCTTAATTATGGGCTTCAGCTGGCAGCGCAGTCACAAAATTTGGCTAATCCCCATCAGCTGTCGGCAAGAGCTGGCTGGCGTCAGTCGGACGCCCCCGGCGACTAGTCAAATGCGTGACGAGAGAGATTACGAGTACTTTGCACATAACCCGAAGCCACTGCGTCAGCTTCTGCCACTGCCTCCGCCTCCACCTCCGCCTCAGTTAGAGACTCAGTCTCTGTTTCTGCCGGTGGAAAACTCGGTTTGGCTAACTGACTGTAAGTGGACGTCGTGTAGATGCCGCTCTGGACGCATCTAAATCGCTCTTGAGCAGTTAGTCTCGTGATTGGCCTCTCGCGCTTCGGTCGCTGTTTCGGTTGCAGTTTCGATGGCAGCTTCTGATTCGAAGCTGAATAGCTGACAAGTGTTTTTGATTAAATTAATCAGTGTGTTCAATAAGAACTTTATGTATGTAACACTAATCTCTGTTGAAACTATCAATTAGTTATTAGTAAGCTGGATATACATATGATAATATGATATAGGAGGATTACAATGCAAATTAGGTAAGTCAATTTTAGTTATGATCAATTGAGAATTTTCTTTGCAACGCAAAATCAATCATTATTAATATAACACATACGACTAGTTGGCTGTTACAGTAGTTCTTAACTTTGTCTTCTTGGAAAATTGTAGACATTAATATATATGTAGTGAAATATTCAAAATCTTTATTCCGAGAGATAAAAAAGTCAAAGCTCAATATGTATCTAAGGTCTACCAAGAACGTTGCTAGTTTAAATCTATTAAATTAATACATATATATGTATAATTTTCTTTATCTATATATAGAAAAAATAATAATAATTCTAATTATATTGGAAATATTTTATAGTAACATGAAATTTTTCGATAAATGAAAATTCATCGCATTCACTTTGCAATATATATTATTGCTTGTCTAAGCCAATTATTCTGACTTCAGTTCACTTAATTAGCCGTTAAACGTTAAACGCAAGACAAATGCCAATTCAAGCACATGCTAACTGTACTTTGTCTATATTTGGAACCAGAATTAAACGCCATATGTAGACAAATACATTCATTCGATTAGCGGGATTTCTGATGCTGTCGCTCCTCCAACCGATCGACAAGCCATTTATTTTATTTTAGTATTTTTTTCTGCTGCTGAAACTCGTTCAGTTTATCCGTCCGTTGTTCGCGCTTCTTTCAAGTAGGGATCTCGAGTTTTCATGCAATTATTTTCAGATTTTCTCCTCGACACGGCTGCCACGGCTGCTGCGTGACAGGTCTGTGGTTAACTGGAAACTGGAGCATCGATGCGCCGTTTGCGGCAGCTGCAAGTGCAACTTGTTGCTGGCTTCCAGTTCTAAAGGTGGGTCACAGCCATAACTCCTAGCCGGTGGCCAGCCAGAAGCATCCACATGAAAGTACACACACACACACACTTGCTCGAAAGTAGGTAGATGGATACGAGTTTTGCAGCACATCGAGACAGATCCAATCACCACTTTACTGCTACTTAACTGTATTTCTATCGAGCTTCTTATAAGAACGTGTTAATCAATCGAGCGCAATTGTATTTATCAGCATATCTGACAATCTTAATTAATTGTTCTAACTGCAATTCCACTTATGATATAACATTTAAATTAGGTATTATTTTGTTTCTATTGCAATCAGTTCCAATCGGCATTAAATTATTGGTATTTGTAACTATCCATAAATTTCAGAAAATAATTGGTATAATTATATAAAATAGATATCACATAATATTCGCGCAACCCGATTTGATAATGGCTAAAATGAACGGGATGAATAAAATAAAAACCAGATATACATTAATATAACTAAAGTTTTTAAACAACCTGTCAGCTATTAGCTCTCCCAGTATCTTACAAACGCAATGTAATTTTCTTCATCAATTTTCAAATATTCAAAGTAGAGAACTTTCCCTGAAATGTGTTAAACGATCCGCACTAAGCACTTGAATTATGATCACGATTTTATCGTCCACAACGGAACAATAAGAGAACAGTTAGCAATTTAAGCAACAATCTGATGGTGTCAATGAGCACTCCAACTTCTCTACAATTTTCAGCACCAAGTGCCGCCTCCAATGCAACTGTGTGTCTCTGTGAGTGTGTGTGTGTGTGTGTGTGTGTGTGTATCTTTGGGTGCTGCGGAACACCACTGACCCACAAAGCACGCGCCATCTGAACTCAGCTGACCGAAATAAATGAAAGTCGCTTAATACACAGAGTAAAGAAAATTGCGGAATTACCAAGCAAAGCCTATATATGTGAAATAGCTGAAAAGAAAAACAAAAAAAAAAACAATAACAGAAGAAAATACCGAAAATCTCATTTATCAGGCAATTATAGCAATAAAACACATTAAATTTCCATAAGAATTTTTATGTTCTCTTTTTGTGTGTGTGTGTAGTAAGTACCGCTAAGGTTGCAGCCAGTCCAGGTGGACTTTATGCTTTGGCCAACAAATATGCATAGTGTACATATAGTCAAGGGGCAAGCGGGGCGTGCGGCACGTGGCAATTTATGGCGCAGAGTTCATGAGCAGCGGCACGCGTCACGCTTTTTTGAGCAATTTCTTTGTTGGATTTCATTATCTACGCCGTAATGCTCACCTTATGGGTGCATTGTTCGGCGAGACCCAACAACTTTTCAAAACTATAGGTGTATGAAGGAGTGTGTAGACTTTTACAAACCCAAATGTGTTTTATTTCTGGCATATGTGCTTGAAAATGTTATAAAACAGATTCGGACTACTATCAAAATTAAGTTTTTTATATATATGTTTTATATGTGTACATATTTACTTATATTTATGTTAAATATACATTTTTACCTATTTTTTTATTTTATATATATTTCTATATACTAAAACTCCTTTTAATTTAAAAAGAAAATACATTTATTACACTATAGCCTGATCCCTGATCTTTTTGGTAGCCTTTGGAACTTACATTTTCACACTATTTTGCGAATGCTTGCGAATTATGTTGCCCAGTCGTGAATAGCTCGTTTTTTTGTAATTTTTTTTACTTTTTGGCACACGCTGCAATTCGCGAGTTGTAAAAAGTATAAAAACCACACGAATTTAATTTGCCTTAATATGCGCAACTCTGTCGCGACAGGCGGCGCTTGACTTGCACGAATGTTTTTCTATTGTTATTGTTAAATAGTGGAAACGTGTCGAAAAAAAAAATATTAAGCTCAAGTAGAAGAAATAAAAAAGAAGCAGAGCAGAAGTAATAGTGAAATGCCGTAACGAGTAGCACAATGTGACAATTATTGTGGAGCATATTTCGTGTTTCTGCCAAAGCTCGTGATGCAATCCGAATTCATTCATCGCTGTTGTTGTTGTTGTTGTTCGCCGCTCGAAGCTAAAATAACCCTAATTTAACTGCCAGAGAGCTGTAGTTAAGCGGTTGTCAAAAGAAAGTCAGATCCTGATAAGAAGCATAATTGCCAGCGTCGTTGGAGGCTCTTACCCAATAGTGCGTTACATTAATTTCACAACCATATTTCGGTGGTCAGATCACATAAAATCTGAACAACTGACATTTGTCTTAAGATCTGTCATTAATCTATGTTTGAAATAACATTCTGTGTGAATTTATCATTATCCGGAAAAACTATATACATATCAGAAGGCCCAAAAAAAAACCTGTATTAATATCAGATTTCACTTACTTAACATGGCACCTCTTATTATAATAACTTTTCTTATTACATTCACAAATTACAATGCGCCGTGTACTTCTTCCTCTATTCATTTCTTATCTTATTCAAAGAATTACCTAATCAAAAAATTTCTCGATTCAGAAATTTAACGCTATGTTACATTGCTTTAATCTTACAGCTTACAGTGCTGCCTGCGTGTCGTATCATGAGAAATAACTTATATATTAAGGAAAATAATTTCGAATACAAACATAAACTGACCCGAAATTTAAAAATAAATTCCCAATTAACACTATCCAAGGACACCTAACTCCTGTTTGTGCCTTGTCGCATTCAAAAAAATTAAAAACAATTGCACATCTACTGCTAAGTTTTGCCCCAGTGTGCGCCCGAAGCGCATGTCAGATACGCAGTGTTAGGCACAAGAGGCTTGCCAAGGAATCAAGCGTATCCGAGGGGGGTAATAGGAGGCCTGTTACAATGGAGCACATGAGCAGACGGTGCGTTTGGATCTGTATCTTCAAGCATGCCTGAATTCGGCATAGGCAGAGCAAGTGTAGTTAAGTAAAGTGTATGACTAATTTTTAAATTGTTGTTGCTGCCACTGCGATTAAATAAAACAAACCTAAAACAATTAAAGACAGACAACAGAATTGGACAGAGAAAGTGATGATCATGCTATTTGTTAGATAAATTACATTTACGGCGCCCAACCAAACACACAGCAAGTGGTAACGAACAAAATGAGGCAGTTGCCATTTAACGCAGTCGAGTACATCATGAAATTGGCACTTGAATGCGAAAAGAAAAATATATGAATATGTTAAGTATACGCCCGAAGATGCTAACTAAACCGATTCGAAACAGGTTGATCCTATAGGTATACAATTAAAACATTGAAATATTTGAAAATAATATTTCAAATTTAAGATTTTAATTTTGTTCAATGTTTATTGAAACCCCAAAAACTGGGTTAATAGATGTGGGAAATCAGCTTCGCAAAGTGAAGTTTAAATCTTTGCTGCAACTGGCTCCAACTGTGAACCGAATCACAGACAACGTTTTTTGAGTTTCAGCCATGTTTATAGGTATAACATAAAACCACATTAATAGTTGTATATTATCTTCAAACATATCAACCCAAAAAAAAGTAAAAGCCATTTGAAAGTTCTATCTGCCTAAAATATATAAAACAAGAGTCTAACTGTAAAAATACTTTTCTTGTACACAAAAAACAAAAATAAATAATATAAAAATGAGATACAGGTTTTCCTATCAATCGTGTCGGCATCTTGTTAACTGTTTCACCGGGCTAATCAAAATAAAAGAAAAGCGGCCAAGATACGAATGAAACACTACCACGGCTACCCTCAGGGCCTCTGTCGTGTTCAATGTCCGGCGTAAAAGTAAGAGTTTATTAAGGCATTATCACAATAGCCGACTATTAGTCGTTTGTTTTATGTAGACACATTTTAATTAGTCGTAACTTTGAACTGTTATCTCATGAATAAAAGTCAATTTCGAGCTGCACCACAGACCGATCAATTGCAAAACAACAGCAGCAACATTAATTATGTAAATATATATGCATATACACTATAATTTGTATGTGTATATAATTATAGCAAAACAAAAAATAAGCAATAAAAAATTCGCTGTTTTGTTTAAGTCAATTATGCGCATAATGTACCCACACATTCATCTGACTACTTATCTATCTTTATCTTAATGAAAGCTTTGGGCGCCATTTCTCTGCATTTAAATATCCACCAGTTTAAGTGTATTATTTTAAATTTTAAAGATTTTAGTTGATAGGAACCATTAGGCACGTTATAATCGTGTATGGATAGGCCATAAATCTAAGTCAAAAATAATAAGTATACGCAATGAATATACGATTTATTTGAGTAATAATAAATGTAAAATTTTTAAAATTATAATTTGTAAATCTAAAACAGCGTTCAACACACTTGCAATATTATTTGAGACCTAATATATTGAATATTTCCAAACTATATTCAAATTTAATAATTTCTGCATTGAATTATATTATAAATATAAGCATTAAATTGTACAACTATTTAAAACAAAAGGCAGATTAAATTGAAATTTCAACTGAACTAAATATAATCGTATAAAGCTAATCTGCGCTACTACGTATTGCGTTTTTACCCCCGTCTGGAATACTCATATTCTTCTAAGGTATATTTCTATGCTACACTGCGCCCGGCTAAAGGCAAATGGATAGAAAAAAAATGAAAAGCAACTTATGGATTGCATAGTCAAGCACAGAGACGGGTCCACTGGCAGCAACAGCAGCTCCAGTAATTTTTGTATAAACTTGACCACGGTCATTGATTTCGAAAATGCCGTCGAGGCCGACGCCGACGCCAATGGTCCCCTTCACAGATCTGCGCTTGCGCAAATGGCAATGGCAAAACCGGGACCAGGCACCGAACACCAAAAAAAAAAAATAAAGTAACTTTAATTGTTGTTGTTGATGTTGTTGCCTCTTGCCGGCTACAGGTTAAAGCCAAGCCCAGAGTTGGTATTGACATTGGGTGACTGCAGCCGGCAGAGGGCATTGCTCAAAATCTTTGGGTAAATGCGGAGACATTCATTTATCTATGCAAATGGGTGCAGTGTATTGTTGTTTCTGCTGTTGCTGCTGCTGCTGCTGCTGCTGCTGCTGCTGTTTTGTGTAGTTCGACCTGCCAAAACACGTGCAAGTGTTAATAATACTTACATTGTTGAGCACATAATGGAGTTACGGGCACATAAAGCACCATTCAACATTAGCCAAGTGATTGTTGCCGATGTTGAAAATCCGAGCGGTCTCGTTCGTCTTCATCAGCAGCAACAGCAGCAGCAGCAACAACATACTGGAGCTGCTGCCGCTGGGTATCTGGGGGCATTCAGCAGAGCAAAATTGTTAGCCATGTGTACAAACATATGAACATACATGTAGTGTGTACACAGTAAGAAAATATTGCTTTAAACTAATTTCTTATAAATTGACAAAAATTTAGATTTAAATATTAGGAAGGAAGGAAAACCGAGAGAGCAAAAGAGAAAATAAAACCTTGGAAATATAATTTAATATTGATTTTAATTTAAATGTTGATCGAAATTAATCTTATATACCTGATAAAGAAATAAACAAATGTTGACTTTTATTAAACTTATTCTCAATTAGTTTAAAAGCATGTAATATTAAAACTTTGTGCCGTGTATATATGTTTATACAAAACATATGAAGAGGTGAGCTGTGCCGCTACCCACTTACGCCAGAGATTATATTGTTACTGTGCACATACACACACGCACACACACACACACACGCCGTTACGTTGCTTGGCCATTTCTTTTGGCCACTTCACTTCGTGGCGAGTCGTAAGCGGGCTCGTTTCTCGGCATCGGCATCGGCATTCGCATCGGTCGGCGACTTGGCTTTAAGCTTGGCTTTGACGCGCATCGACATTTCACGACGGACGCAGTCGCCGTGTGGCAACCAACGAGCCCAGATGCCGAGCCAATAGAGTGAAGCGTATTGCGAGCACCAGAATCTAGCTAGCCCGGGCTTGCAGAGCGGGTGACTGTTGTGAAGTGCAGTTAATTAAATTGTGTTCAAAAATACTTAAATGGAATTCATAGAAGGCAAAAGTAAATGTCAATGCCAATTGGGTTACGTGTGCGCGTGTGTGTTTTTGTGCCTGATGTGTGTTTGCTGCAGACAGTATTTACTAATTATAGCAAATATCTCTCTATAGTGAAAGTATCTAATAGATGCAGCAACAGCCGCGTCACACACAGCCTCGAATTAGCTGCAACTGCAACTGCAACTGCGGTGCAAATTGTTAACATTTTTCCAGTACAACAATCGCATTTTATGTGGCAATTTAACAGCCAAACAGTCAAAAACAAAAACACGAAAAGCAACCATAAAAAATTTGCAAAAGTTTAATCTTTTTCCTGAAGGAAAAGCCCAACCAACCAGACACAATATATGTATATACATATGTATATGTATGAGCATAGACTTTTAACCGATTTTAATTCAAGTATTTTGTTTTTGTATTTTTTCTGTATTATTTTTTGTCGGTTTAGCCCGGCAAGCAGCTAATTAATGAGCCAGCACGCCAGACAAACACCTCGAAGAAGTCCACTGTGAACAGCCTCATCTCGCCAATGTGCCCTATGCAAAGTGTTAAAACGTATATAAATCTTTCGTGCAGTGCATGTGTGTATCTGTGTAATGGCCACAATTATTTCGCTGAAATGTTGAAAAATTAACATTCAATGTGCATAATTGGAATTCATTTGCCGCTAATTGCACACAAATTACAACCAAACAACAACTATAACTACAAAAACACAAAAACAGCATAAAGAGTTGAAATCACAAGGAAAATAAAACAAACAAACGGCCAAACAAAGAGCTTAAGTGGCATGCGCCACTGTAACTGCCACTGCCACAATTGAGCTGCAGTTGCGGCTGCATTCCGCGTGTGTTTATCACCTCGTTATTGTGTTGATGATGGTAACCTCCTGCAAGGTAGATTCCCAATCGATTGTGGCTGTTCCAAAAATGAATTCGGTTCGCACCCGGAAACCAGCCAGCAGTAATAGCAACTCATCCGGCTTTCGGCTACTGGACGGCGATCAGCTCGAGAATAATTCGAGTGTCAGTCGAAATTCGATATACAAACTAAAGATCGATCTAATGTTTGACGACTCCAGGTGGGTGCAAAATACTATTTTCCAAATTCTTTTGAAAAGGGCATAAACTAATATCTGAAATATTTTAAGATCGAGTTTTATTAATTTTTTAATATCAAAATTCTTAAATATTCTACTATAATTCTGTTTAAATCGTATCTTATTTTGTATCGTATCTTATTTAGGAATTTTGAAAATTGGCATGCTATTTTAAAATAGACCTCTTTCAGACTAAATGTAGCACTAACTTTCAACACTTTCGTTCTCGAAACATCAAAATGACAGACAATCGAGACACACACACCGCACACACTCCACACACACTCCACACACACACACGCATACGAGAAGACATTTTACAAATACGTCGCAGCATCCAACGTTTTATTTACCGTTTCCAATTTCCATAAGCAACAAAAAATAAAAACAGTTACAAAGCAAAAGCGACGTAGACACAGGTGATCGTTTGATGCATGTGTGAAAGAGATAGCGAGAGGGTGTTGGAGCGAGAGCAACAAAGTGGCAACAGCAACAAAACATGCTTAAAACCGACACTTGCTTTAATGTATAAATATTCATCGATAGCTTTGACACACATTCGTCGAGTGAACTACTTAATTGATTAAAAAACAGAAAAACAGAAAATACAAATAAAAATTTATATAAAAAGAAAACTTTTGCTGCCTATCGTCCAAATGAACGGCGTGGCACATTTCATTCAAATTCAAATTTAGCTTGGACGCATCAACGTTCTACCCAAAAGAAACGTTTCCGATTTGATGTCAACTAGCGGTAAATCCAAATGGTCTTTATTGGGAACACTCCGCTGCGTCCGTCTCTCTCTTTAGTCAGATGTGTTCTCCAGCGCGTTCCCAAAGCAGTGCGCCCAATGTCTCCGACTCATTTGTTTATTGTTTGTCCTCTTTTGTGGCCGCTCCCTTCTCTTCCAGCAGGATGTTGTTGTTGCCACTTGCCAATTCATAATTAATATACATACACTTATGCAAAATAGATGTGCACATACACACACATATGTACGCATGTTCACACACACAAAGACTTGCTAAATTTTGTGGTTCGTTTACGTTAATCGGTGAAACTTTCACAAAAAGTCGCACATGCGACAGAATCACTTAACAATACTCTCTGTTAAAATTAGAAAAGTCATTTTTTATGGGAATTCGCAGTATTTCCAAATAAATTTCAAACATTTATATATATATTTTTCCAAATTTATACAATAAAAATCTTTTTTAATTATTGTTATCATTATTTTTAATATTACGAATATTACTATTATTTTTATTTATAGATAATTTAAGTACTATTAAATTTAGAGAACTCATAATTTATTTATTCTGTCATTAACTTCTTGAAATTGTATATTTTCTTTAAAAACCCAATTTGTGAAATTCTTCTATTTTCAAACTTCTATAACTTTGCCATGACTTATTTTAATCACGATTTCTCCTTTAGATCGATTCTGCATATAATATGCATTATTGATTATATAGACTTCTTCATTTTTTGCTACTCAATGAAATTGTTTGTATTCATCTTTAACATTCTCTTACTTGTATTCATTTTCGAACTAATTAAATCATTTGCAATTATGTTTTTCCCCCCTCGCAGATCCATGCGCAGCAGCCGCCTCGACGATCCCAGGGGATCGCATCGCACGCGTTCCATCATTATGTATGGACGTAGTGAGCTGGCCAGCACCTCGGGGGCCAAGCCGCGCTCGCTGAGCAGCTTCTTGCAGGAGAGCAGCGACTCGGCTAAGGTGCTGGCCGAGGCGGCCAAGAACGATGTGGAGCGCATTAGCAACAGTGTCCAGGCCCAAATCGAGCAGCTCTTCACCGACGTGGCCAAGGATGCGACCAACAGTTTCGATGTCACGTGCCTGGGGTGCCTGCCGCTCAAGGACAAAGTGACCAGTTTGCAGGGGCTGCAGGAGCCGCTGCGTCAGCTCTATCTAGCTGAAGTTACAAAAAAGGTAGCTAAGATACTCCCGAGTATTAATTTGAGCTAAATACCCTTCTATATACTCTATAGAAACTGAAATCGGGCTCTTTGGATATTTGCGCAACGGGATTGCGCATCAAGATCAGCGCCATGTCAAATGCGAGCAGCAACAGCAGCAACAACAACGAGGACAGCGACCCGAATATTACGCCATTCCATAATATTGCCGTGTGGTCCGCCGTGAAATTCGTCATCTCCAAGACGGACGGAGGCGCTGCATTTTTACCGCTCATCACCGATCCCGATAATATAGACAAGACTGCACTATTTCAGCCTCTGAGGTAGGTACAATCCTAAATGATTTTAATGTTGATGGGAGCTGTCGATCGAAACTTTCGTTTCAATTTGAACAACTTGCTTACTTTAAAATATATCTCGTCAAAACTGATCAAGCTAAACTGCTCAACAACTTAAAAGGAAAAGGCTATTCTTAATATCGAAATGTCATCATATAGCTGGCATACGACGTATCAAATAATAATTAAACTTTTGTTTGAAAATTGTTGTGATTTTAAATATATCTAATAAATTTCTATAGAAACTTTAGAGTAGTAGGGAATTGTTCCTTCTGTGACAGGATGTAGCTGTCAATTTAATTAAAAGGCAGGTACGTGACCCTGACCCTTTTTGTTAGGGTCATAAATCATTAAATATTCACCCATGGTAATTAAATTGACAGCTACGTCCTGTCACAGAAGGAACAATTCCCTACTACTCTTTAGGTCAAAAGTTCGCACGTAAGTAAACATTTCATTAATATCAGAAAAACTCTATTGTATAGTTTTACTTACAAAAAAATTTATTTAATTAAAAAGATATCTTCAGGGAATCCTATGAATTTAAAATTTCCTTATCAGATAGATTATATATATTTGTGTACCTTTAAAAACAAGAATCTCTTAACTCAATTTCCAGTCCGATTGAGCAACTGGCCGTGGAGCAGAGCGAACACATCCATGCGCCGATTTTCGCGGTGGTCATGCGCTCCGCGAGCGCTCCGAAGATTCTGGAATGCCATGGCTTCATTTGCAAGAGCACCGAGGATGCGATCGTGATTGCGGCGACGCTCTACCAGAGCCTGATGGCGCACGTGAGCACCAACTCGCAGCGGAGCACCAAGCGACGGACGCCGCGGCAGCAGAACGGCGTCAGCTGCATCAGCATTGCCAGCAGCTCGGCGATGACCAGCTCCAACTATTTGTCGCGCTCGCAGCTGGCGGCCAGCGTCGGCGGGCGTCGCAGTTCGTTTCGCAGCAGCGGCGGCAGCCTGGCGGGCCGCAGTCCCAAGCAGATGGGCGTGATGGGCTCGGCGACGCCGTCGCGCTCGTCGCGCAAGAAGCGCGTCTCGAGCAGCTCGCTCAGCTCCAACAGCAACGTGATCAACGAGGCCGCCGAGATCGAGACCTCGACGGAGGAGCGCAAACGCAAGTCGCACAAAACGAAGCGGGCGCCGCCCGTGCCAGGGCCCAACAAGATCGGCTCCGGTCGCAGCAACAGCATCGTCTGCAGCAATGGCCACGTGAACCGCCTGCACCCTCCGCACCCGCACCCGCACCCGCACCCGCACACACAGCCCACGACGCCCACGTCAAGTGGGCGTAAAATAAGCGAGCTGGTCGGTGCGGGCGGGGGCGTGGCTGCAGCCGCCGGCGATGGGGATATACTGACCCGCGTGGCCATACCCAGATCGGGCAGTTTCCTCAACACGGGCGGCCTGACCAGATACAAGTCGAGAGCGGCGCGTCGCACGAGTTCCGGCAAATTGGGCGGCGGTGGCGGCGGAGGCGGGTGAGTGTTTCTACTAACCATCGGGGCCAGGATCAGCTCTCGGTTCGGGCGCTGTTGCTGGCCCGTGGGTGGGCCTTACATTAATTCTGCATCGTTTGGTGAAAAGGTTTGGTTTGGTTGATTGGCATCGTTTGAATTGTGCTTCTAGTTCCCCACTTGGTTTCAGTGAACTATTCAATGAATTCCGATTGCACGAGAATCTGCACTCCCTGGACGAGATACTCTATGCGATCATCGATGCCGATGGCATGTCCTTCAACGACCTGAAGCCCATTTACAAGGAGTTCCTGCTCAAGCTGGCCGTTACCCTGACACAGGACGAGCTCTTTCAGCGCTCCAAGAATATTATGCGTCGCCAGAAGAAGAAGAAGCAGAAGCGCAAGGCCAGCGTCAACGGCTCTCAGGTAATACTATATACATGCACAATGTAGATCCAACATAAGCCGCCACTTGTTCTCTGCACCCCACAGAAGAAACCGAAGAGCATTTTCTTTGGCACCAAAAGCCTGAAGAAAGTCTTTCAGCTGGGCCAGTTTCGCTCCTGTCGCGGCAAGCTCTCCAAGCCGGCACGCCCCAAGGAGCCGCAGTCGACGACCGGGGACTCGAACAAGAGCAGGCTGACGCCGCCCATCATCATTGGACCGCCCACCAGCCAAGGCCACGCCCAGCAACCGCAACAGCATCTGCAGCATCAGCATCAACGTAATCGGGCTGCCACCAGCGGCTCCGACGTGTCCGTGGTGCGCAACGAGCACGCGCTCCAAGGACTCAATCGAAACAGCAGCAGTGGGTGAGTGCAATAAGAGGAAAACTTTTAAATACCCTGTACTCAAAGTGAACAAGGGGCATATTAGTTTTGCTTAGTCCATCTGCTGTAAGAAACAAAAACACAGAACAAAAACATTTCTTGCAGATTTGTTTGTTTTAGGAATTTTGGGTTTATTATTTAATATTTACAAGTTAATTTTTAACTTATTTCTTAGCTTTGGCTAGTTTGCGTAAAATAAAGTTCAATTATTCAGTCAGGTTAAAGGTTATCTGCTAGTTGGAAATTCTGGCAATTCTTTTGCTTCGGCTTTAATGACGTCTTTCAACCTGCCCTTCGCCAACAGTTACGTCTCCTGCTCGGAGTGCAGCTACGACTCCGAGTCGTGCACCTGCGCCTCGGCCGATCGGTGCTACTGCAGCCTGCGCACGGAGCACCTCAACCACAAGATGCGCCAGAAGAACGAGCGCAACATGGCCATGGGCAGTGCCCGGAAGCCGGCTGCGAATGCTCCGGCCGGCAATCGGCATTCGCTGATCTCGTGCAAGTCGGACGAGAAGTGCTACTGCTCGATGGTGGAGGAGGAGCCGAGCAGCACGCTCGAGCACGATTCGGCCAATTCGCACTCGCACTCGGACACCACCACGTGGTGCGACACAGACAGCTGCATCAGCGCCAGCAAATGCTACTGCAAGCGCTCGCATCGCCGCCAGCGCGCCCAAGCGGCGGCCGCAGCCGTAAGCGAGGACTCGCTCAACCAGCAGCAGAAGTCGCGGGCGTCGTCGACGCGCAAGCCGAAGACCACGGAGAAGCTGGGCCTGGACTACGAGCTGTTCACGATCGGCGGGAACAGCAAGCCGGTGCAGCCGCACGAGGCGCTCAGCGTGAAGAAGAGCGTCGAGGCGGCCGCGGTGTTTGCGGACATGAAACTAAGTCAGACGACGGACATTAAGAGCCTCTGCCCCCCAATGAGCAGCCCCAAGAAGCCGATCCCACGCGCCACCAACGGCAGCTGCCATTCGAGCGCCTCCTCGCGCCGCTCCCTCTACCACACGCGCGAGTCCTTCAGCACCGATCGCCTGGGCAACGGCAGCGCCATGATGATGCCCCTCGCCCCGCCGCTGCAGATGAACTGCTCCTCGCAGAGGAAGTCATGCAGTGCCGACGATCTGCTGATCAACATCAAGGCCCTGGAGAAGGCCGCCTCGGTACGCAGCAACGTGAGCCGGAGCCGCATGGCGAGCTACCAATCGATGCGGGCGGTCAGCGCCTCTCTCGAGGATTCGCTCGGCTATTTGCCATAGAACTTGACTTAGAAATACTCAAATCCCCTAGACTAGCCACTAAGCTTACTTAACATTAAACTATAAAGACGGCTTATGTTTCTCAAGATAATTAAAGCTCTTGCATATTCATGAATCCAGACTATATATAATTATCTTGCGAAACGTAATCACATAATTATTACTATTAAAGTTTTACACTATTTATTTAAAGATATTCCTTAAGACTTGCTGTTTCAACTAAAACAAGGTGCAATACGTATACCAATATAACACTATAAACATTAAAATATATATACATATAAACATATTCAACTAGTTGTCAACGCAGTGCAATATTTTCTAAGCCAACTGAACAATAAACACGAATCTGTCTAAAATGTTGAAACTTATTTGCGGGGGCTATATTTAAAATGTGAAACATTTTTAGAAATTAATAAATGTAGATTCAAAATGTTTCCAGTTATATATCTATATTATATATCTTACTGATGCAGATTATATTTTCTGGAAATGCAGTTCTTTAAAAAAAAAACCTTTTGGTTTTTCAAAGTACCTTGAAAATACTTTCGTAAGACGAACTTTATAACTTATGTAACATTTTATGAATTTTGGACTACTATTTAGTATAGCATTAACTGTTATTTACCAAATATCAATTATTGATCCTATGGTATAAAGTATTATTGTCAAATATTAGTAGGTTTTCTGAGGCACTGTAATCGCACAATCACAAGGGGGTCAATGCCAGGTCGCCAAAAATAAAAAAAGCAAAAACCGAAAAGTGTGTTTGTTGGCAGCAGATGTTGATTTGGCGACTTCCTCGCCTCGCCTCGCCTCGCCTCGCCTGGCTTGGATCAGCGGAGCCGTTGCCAGCACGGGTCAATCTCGACGTGGGCTGATAAGATTACGGGTGAAATCGTGTCTCTGTGTGTGTGTGTGTGTGTGCGTGTGTGTGTGAGCGTGACGCACCAGCTGTTAGTGATTGAATTCACCCGCCGGAGATATCATGGAAAGTGGATTCGCAACGCAAACTTATTTCAGTTTGATCTGCTGCCCAGTGCCAAACGCTCGAGATGACAACCTCCGCTGATAGTGTGTTCGTGACCCGATCGGAAGGCATTTCCGCCGAAGGAGTGAGGGACCAGTATGCCGATGGCAAGGCCGCCAAGGTCTGGGAAATATTCATCGGTGACAAGAACTCGCGCACTGACAACTACAAGAACTTCCTGGTTGAACTGCTGCGCCAGAAGGGCTGCAAGCGCATCCTGGACGTGGCATGCGGCACGGGGTAAGACGACGGAACACCTTTGGGTAGGCCCAAACATAATATATGTCCATGTAATATGTCAGCGTGGACTCTATAATGCTGCTGGAGGAGGGCTTCGAGGTGGTCTCCGTGGATGCATCCGACAAAATGCTGAAATACGCGCTGAAGGAGCGCTGGAATCGTCGCAAGGAAGCCGCCTTTGACAAGTGGAGTGAGTGTCACTGATATTCAATTAATATATAATGTTTTTTATAAATGTTATGTATACTCAATCTTTAAAGCCATTGAGGAGGCCAATTGGCTGACGCTCTTCGACGACATCCAGGATCACCGTCAGGCCGGCTTCGATGCGGTCATCTGCTTGGGCAACTCCTTTGCCCATTTAATGGACAGCTTTGGTGATCAGCGCGAGCACAAGCAGGCGATCAAGAACTTTGAAAAGTGCCTGAAGCCAGGCGGCATCCTGCTCATCGATCATCGCAACTATGACAATATCCTGGAGACGGGCGCCACGCCCGCCAAGAGCATTTACTATAACGTAAGTTTATGCTCACTTTCCACAGTTCGTTTTCCATATTCATCGCAGCTCCAATTAAAAACAATTAAACAACACATTTCATTGACTTAGTCAAAATAGTGCCCGTCATCGGATCGCTGATAATTCACTTAAAGTCGCTTCAAATAGACACAAAACTAAACCGAGAAGGGCGTCAAAAACAAATATCATCCTATCTGTAATCGGAGTGACTTGCACCTATTTAAATTTATTTTTGTTTTTTGTGTTTCTTGCATACAGACAAGCCACACGGCGGACATCAAGACGTCCGTTCTGTTCTACTGCGGCAAGGCGGCTCTGGTCTCCATGGACTACCAGATCGAGGGCAACAAATTGGCCAGTGAATTCCGTCTGTCCTATTATCCGCATGAGCTGAAGCGTTTCACGGAGATCCTCCGTGAGATCTTTGGCAGCCACGCCAAGCACAAGCTCTTTGGTGATTTCAAGGATATGAATCTGGTGCAGAATCCAGCCTTCTATATACATCTGATCGAAAAGCCTAGAGTTTAAGTTCCATCCTTATATATTGCCATGATTCGTATTTTCACACACAAATACAATATTAGTTTTATTTAGAGGAACTTATCGTTTGCTCGTATTCTTTTATTTTGACTTTTGTTTAACATTTTAGCGATTAGCATTAAGAATGTATATATGTACATATATTCCGTTTAGGCGAGTATTAAGTATCTGCTGAGAATGGCACCAAAGCAGAGAGACACCATCAACGCCTCAATCACAAACGGCGAATTGGTCTTAATATAGTTGGACATCTGCGTACAGATTGAGGCCAATCTGTTCAGAATTACCGATGTCATTTTTATGGACTCTGCCTGGACACGATCATCGACGCCAAAAAGTTCGCTAACAACTGCCGCCAGTCTGTGGAATGCGACAAGAACGCAAAATAAAATACAAATTTAAATTCACCTACATAATCTTACGAGGCATTAGCCATGCAAATGTTCTGTCTTGGTTTTTATCGACGTTCAGTGTACTGCATAATACACACTACAAATATGTACACAAAACCAAATACACATATCAATTTAACCCTTAGTGGAACTGTATTATCAATATAACACAATCGCTTCGAAAATTATTAGGGGGCTACGTGATTTATTTCTTAGAAAATAAACTCGACATTTTATTTTGTAAATGCCATTAAACATCAAAATCGGTTTACTTTTGAACAAATTTTAAATATGCGTGTTAAAATTATGGTAAATTTTGGCATGATTTTTGTCAACAAATTTCAGCCACAAAATCACTGTTAAGGTGCAAAGATGCAAAATGTGATTAAAAATCGATTAAAACTATAAATGTAGAATTCTAAGTTTTGAAACTTAAATTATTCATCCCAAATGAACGAATAGAAGATTTCGGATATTATAGGGCTGACAACGTTTAGATAGGCAAGTAAAGAAATTCACATATGATAATGATACTTTAATTTTAAGCAAAAGCTGATATACATAATTAACTTGATTCTTTTGTTTTTTTACAGGCCCATTATCTTATTTATTCGCTTTACATCGGTTATCTGACGATCAATCTCGCTGGACAACTGGGTAAGGATCTCGGTTATGGTGCGTTGTTGTTTCTCGGGCAGCTCGTATGCACTGCTCTTGGCCGTCTCCTGGGACTTGGCAATGTGATAGCGCTGTTTATTATACATCTTCTTGGCTGTTTCCAAAGCAGCCGACATTCGTTTGGTGGCCCTGTTGAGACGATCCACCTCGCTGGCAAACTTACGTTCAGCCATAACACTGTTGGGCAGCACTGCGTTGGCGTCCTGCATCAGCTTCTGGCAGCGGCGAACGAGCAGCTCCTGATTGTCACTGATTTCCTCGAAGCGTTCGGCCAGCTTGTGGGCTCGATCGCTAATAATCTCTCGTTCGCTCTCCAGACTCTTGATCTCCTGCAGCTGCTGTTGCTTCTGTAGCTTAATGCAGTTGATGCGTTTGGCGAACTCCGCATGCACCAGCTCATGTCGCTTCAGGTATTGGGAGCGCAGCACCTCGATGGCCTGGTTGAGCAGCTCGTAGCGCTCGTGCGCCGACGGCGATGCCAGCTTATCGGCCAGAATCGGTTGGCTAACGCTACGCTGCAGCAATGCCTTGATTGTATCCGCAAACGAGGGAGTCGCATTCTGCTGATCCAACATGGTGTCTGTGGCCTGGCGCTGTGACTGCGCCTTGGCCGTGCCCAGCAGCTGGGCATCGATGATCAGCTTGAGACTGATCACTTGGCCGCTGCTCAGCAACATGACGAGGCCAGCGGGCATTTGCAACAATGCAACCCCGAGGACAGCATTGATGCGTTCACTTGAATCGAACTTTGTGCATAGAATGTACTCGGCACTTGAAGGCGTCGATAGCACCAGCTGATTATCTTCGGCCTCGCTGTCCAGGAAGCGTTGCAGCTCCGATATAAAGTTAACCGTTATGATGTGCAGTCCTGCATTGTGATAGGCAAAGTAACGCAGCTCGTTGACCAGATCCCGCTTCAGGTGTATGGGGCAGCTGTAGCCACCGCCAGAGCTATTAGCTGCCGCCGAGAGGCCCAACTCCAGCTCAACTGTTTCTGTCACGTGCAGCGTCCACTCCGACGGTTCGATGAGCAGGCAGTCATCCACCTCACTGAACGAGTTCTCCCTGGTCTCGGCCTCCAGCAATAGTGCATGGTGCAGTGTGCCCGTCGACTCGGCAATGATCACAGTTGGCGGCAAAGACGGTATGATCAGCAGAGCACACGACTCCAGCCCGTAGTTGGCACTCGTCTGGGGTGTTATAGTAATGGGGCCTTGCAGACGCGTTATCTCCGAATCGATGCCAGCCAGCATCATGTAAATGTTGCCATTCTCTCGCAATATGACAATGGGCCATTCCACTTTCTCCTTGTTGAGCTTGGCAGCGGGCAACGTGTTGTTCTTACTGGCGTCTGCATCGTCAACAGGTGTGGGAAGTGATTTTACCGGCGGTGCAATGTCAAAGTCAACGGAAGTTTCACCGAAATCGGAAAGGGAGTTGTTCGCACCGCTCTTGGCCGCATACGGACCCACCTTCCACACGTGGCGCAGCTTGGCGTGATTGTACACGCGCATTGTGTTGTTCGAGAGCAGCACCAGCAGCGTCGAGTCGGATACTGAGTCCGGATGCCAGCGCAGTTGCCGCACCTCCAGATGGGGATTGTTTTGAAAGAGCAACGCATCCAGACTGTATGTACGGCACGTGATCCTAGGCTTGCCATCCATAAACATGCCTTCGGGGCCACAGCGGCGCGGCACCTCCAATATTGTCACACCTCGCGGTCCACTCAACGCGACCAGGGAGCCCTCATTGGAGGCAACAACACGATCGACATGAAGCCCCACCGAATTGGAGGGTATCAGCGTCTGATAGCTGACATTGGCACGCTTCGATTGTTCGCCAATCAACGCGACGCGCCAATTTGTGGCCAGGAGGCAGGATTCGTTTGAATCCCACGCGTACAACAGATCGTCCTTGCAATCCAGCAGGTTCTGTGTCTGTGGCACAATGGGCAGCCCATTACGTATTTTGGCAAATAGTTCTGTTTTATTCAAGTCCAAGACATCTGTAAGCGACATTGCGGCACAGTTGAAAACTATTGACAATTATTTTACAGCCGGCAATATGACAACAAATATCGATATTTCGTGACTTGCGATACTTTGCGAACAGTTCCTCAATCTGCCTGCGAATAGAATTATACAACACTGGCAACTATCGATAAAATTCAAAGTCATTGTTTAAAATAAATATCATCGTTATATTTTTAAACTTTTTGTTTTGCATAAAATAATGTTTGTTAAAACCACAAAGAAACATAGTTTTAAAAAATTATTTATATTCCATGCCAAACACGCCATTTTCAGTAATTAAAACATTATTGTCAACATAAATTCAAATGAAATAAAAATGTGTGTTCTTCTTATTAACCGTACGTAAAAGAGCAATAATTTAAGCAATCAATTTCTTCGTTGTAGCTCCAGCAGAGGCACTGTCTTAAGCTTTATAGTTATATCCTCAACGAAGCAAAGATCTTTAAATTTAAAGCTAGTTGAGAACTTGTAATTTCTCAACAATTTTGCCAATGTAACCTTCGCAGATATTAACGCGTATTTCCAACCTAAAAAGAAAACACATTATTTATTCGTAACGCTTTGAAATGCAATTCCTTTTTATTACCTATGCAATTGCGTATGCCCTTGGTGAAGGGTATGTACGCGTATGGATGCTTGCCCCGAATGTGATGGGGCAGAAAGTGCTCCGGGTCGAATGTTTCCGCGTTCTCACCCCAAATCTGTTTACTGCGATGCAGGTGGAAGATATTGATGGCAATTTGAACACCCTTCGGAACGACAACTCCGCTAGAGAGCAGTACGTCCTGAGACGTTTGTCGCGAGACAACTGGAACTGGAGGAATTACTCTCATCGATTCATTTAGAATTAAGTCCAAATAGACCAATTCCTGGGTATCCGCGTAGGTCACATCGAAATCTCCACTATCCGGGAACAGAGCGACAATCTCTTCGAACGCCTTTTCTTGGTATTCGGGAAACATCGCCAGCAGAATTAATGTGTAGGCCACCGTGTTGGCCGTTGTCTCAAAAGCGCCAAAAACAATCACATTCGATTCATCTTCAACATTTTTCCAGGTGAAGATGCCACGTTTTAGCAGATCCGTGGCTAAATTAAGAAATATATTTTTATCCTGCGTTTGAGTGACCTTTTCAGTGAGTTCTGCGTCTTTGGCCAACTTTTTTTCAATTAGCTATAGCATGAAATTAAGTTTAAATATATATTATATTAAATTATTTTACAGCTGCAGCTTTTACGCTACCTTTCGAATAAACCCGCGTATCTCCGACTTGGCACTCGCATAACGCTCCTCTTTGCCGTAAAATTCACGGACTTTTTTACTACTAAGCCATGGCGAAAAGCACATATCTGTCATGGTTTCCAAAACACTATTAACGCATAGCAAAGCTCTTCAATGTTGGGGCCCAAAAGGACTTACCATTGATAATCCTCGAGCAGGCGATTGTTGTCAATGCTGTCAACAGATTTCACATCACTGCCCATTGTGGTTTCTGTACTTGAACGAAGAGGAGTTAAGTTTCAGCATGCTAGTAAATAACTATATACTAATATAAGCTTAACTTACGAGTTGCTATGCCCAGTGTAAAACTTTGCAGAAATGGTATCAAATCCCTTTCGCCCACATCAACTAATGTGTCGAATACCTTTAAGAGATTTGCCGTCTCATTGTTGAAAATGGGCAGAAAACTAAGCAGCACCTTGTGTCCAAAAGCTGGATTCAGTAGTTTACGATGTACACTCCAGCGGGGATCTGGACAAGAGATGAAATTGTTTCTCATATTCAGGTTAGTTACTTAACCTACCTGGCGAACTAAACAGTCCGAGGCCAGCGCCATCGTCGACAGCCTTGTAAATGATGCCCTTGTTGACGCAATGCGGTGACGTGAATACATCCTGTATAATTTGAGGATCACTCACGATCATAAATGGTATAGGACCCAGCCATGAAAATATAGTCGGTCCATGCTTATCCAAATAGTAGCCAAGCTCACGCAGCACATCTGATCAAATATAGTATATTTACTTTTTTTAAAGCACTCAATCAATAAGTATATTTGATTTCATGAATAAAAATAATTGTTGTTTTGTAGCATGAACAAACCCAAGATTCCTGGACTAAGTTTTACACGAATTTTTTTTTTTTTTTAATTTTACAAGTTTGTATTTACAATGTTTCTTTAACGAACTTCTATTATCAAATTTTTCATTCAACAACTTGATTTATATTTAGAAAACTATTTTGATTCACTTTCAAATATTCAAGGGTTGGTTCGAAAAGTAAAATATTTATAATTTTTCATTTATCGCGTACTTTCCCTGTTCATTAATTTATGGGCCATGCCAAGGATTGGGTATCCTAGTGGGCCAGGTATCTTGAGTGTTAACAAATAGAATCTGCGACGCGTCCACAAGAAATAAAACCACAGCACGAAGATCAGAGCACACCACAATTGCCACGTCAACATGATTTCCGATCTCAAATGTATATATACTATATATAAACCACTTAAGAGCCTTGATTGTCGCTTCCGATCGATCAACCGAACTGGTGTTCAAATGCGCGGCAATAGTACTATAATTACAAATATTTGCTTGCACCGACTTTTTATACGCCGGACGCACAACTATTATTTTGGCCCGATGTGATGTGCGTGTATTGTCAAATCGTGACTTGACCGAGTCTCCCTCTGGTAAATCGCTAGAAATCGTCGCGATCATATACACAAAATCTGGGCATGGACGAGGCGCGGGTTGTCATCAATCAACTAATTTTTTAATGCTATATCGATGAGCACCTGCATACAAATTGCTATAATTTGCACTAATGGGTAACAGTAACCAGCCAAATACTCTCGGTCAGGTGCCAGCGTAAATTGGCCGAATTGTATAGGCCAGACTTACATATATCATATAAAAATATCATATGGTTTTGTGGACAGCTCTTCACAGTTTGTTTATAGTTCCTCATTCGCGTTCATATAGAAACACACTTTAAGGTAATACTAATTTTAAAAGTAATTGATTTATTTTTCATTTCAGATATGTGTCTTAGCCTATAGTATACATTTACGATAAAAATAAGTATTACAATATGTACAAGAAGTACACAAGTCTCTCCAAAAACATTGGGCTATTCATAATTTGTACATCGTCCCATAGTATGTACAGTAGTCAAAATGAACACCTTTCTATTTATGCGCTAGATACGCTGTTAGCGATATGGTATTTAGATTAAAATGGCAGAAATTTTCAATGGTAATTTTGTTTTCTTTTTCTATTTTTTGTTGGAATTTTGAGTTTTGAGTAGACGACAGCGACTTTATTTAGTATTCCGGCCTGTCGGTGAGTGTTTCTGAAAGATTTACATTATTGTTAAAGTTTTGTGTAAATTTAATTTATTAAATTCAACATATAGTAGCACCATGCATTAAATGTGTTCCAAATATACTATATATATAGAACAGTATGCAGCAATAAATTATATAAATTTATAAATAAAAAAGATTCACTTGCATTTATTTTATTTACAAAGCTTAAGCGATGAAACTTAACAACTAAAAAATACTTAAAACTAGTTCGGATTTATTTGATCGAAACAAAAGTTTAAGGTGCTTTATATTTTTATATGTGTGAATGTATTCGAAAAGAAAATAAAAATAAAATGAACTATGTAGTTACAAAAAAATATTGAAATACTTGTGCATAAATATGCCAGACATATTTTATAAATAAATTAAAAAGTAAAATTTTAATAAAACAAAAATTAAATAAACTAAAATTGATTCTAAAAAGCTGGTACATATTTTAAAAATCAAAATATGTGCATATTTCGAAAAGAAAATTAAAAAACAATTATAAAAATTTTAAATTTTCCAAAATATGGCATTCACAACATTTAACTAATAGATAGAATACTTATAAAGTCGTTTCTTAGTACCATCTAAAGCAGTCTGAGATTTGGAACTGTGCTCAAGCAAACCAGTGTGAAATGAAATGGGCAATGAAGGATGTGTGTTAGTAGAGCTACTGGGATGAATGCAAATATCTGTAAAGCAGCAGGCAGTTATACTAGATGGGCGATGACCGAAGTCGCCGCTGGTGGGGCATAAAAACTCGGTGTACAAACCAGTTGTTGGATCTATCAAATCCACATGTCCGTTCGCATGTCCATTAACGCCATTTGCATTTGTTGCAGTGTCAATAAGAGGTGCGTTGGTCTTGGCATCTATAAGAAACAACAACAAATTAGTCAAAATTATATAAATAATGCACTATTTATATGAAGGTATAATACACACCAATAGTTGAGCCATTGGCTATCGGATGTCCATTCGACAGTGAAACCTTTTCACTTGGGTTCAGGCCCATCAAAGGTGCACTAGACTTAACAGCTGAAAGTAAAAATATCGATGTTCAATCAAATCGAAAATTTAAATTATTTGTATATGTGTTGTAATACAAAAACTCACCATTCAAGCGATAATCGCCATTGGACGAGGTTTCAACGTCGCCATTTTGTCGCGCAGCAATTCCATTTGTACTCTTGGTACCGGACTCATCCTCTTTGACGCAGCGCATGAGGAAGAGCAGCGAAGAGCCCACAAGGGGCGGCAAGCCGGCCAATATCAGTGGCAGGGTATATGAGTTGGTTCGCTCGTAAATCATGCCGGCAACCGGTGGACCGATGGTCAATGGCAGCGAGCAGAGGCCCAGGAGAAAACCAATCGCTTGCGTGGCGCCCGATGGTCCACAAATCTCATAGGCGATCGGGCCAAGGAGCGAAATGAAGCAGCCATCGAACAGGCCCATAACCAGGGCAAACGAGACCAGGACCACGTACGAGCTGGTCAACGGCAGCAGGAGCGTGACCAGGCCAATGCAGACCAGCGACAGCTGCTGCAGATACATGCGATTCACGCCGGGCATATCCGCTATAACGCCAAATATGAGACGTCCAATACCGGAGGTAACCCCAATGCACATGACAGGCAAATTGACATCCCGGCCGGGAAACGTGCTCTCCACAAACTTCATCATATGCACATAGGGCACAAAGTACCCGAACAGGGCCAATGGCACGCACAGGGCCCAGATGACATAGCGCTTGCGTTTCCAGATCTCCACGTTGATCACCGAGCGTAAGAACACATTTAAGCGGGAACGGCCAGCCTTCTTCTTGGGCACGTGAAGGGGCAGATGCAAGGGCTTGTACACAAACGAGCAGACGATTATAAATGCCGCCATTAGACTCATCATCTGTGAAAATAAAGTGAGCATCAAAATCCAATCCAAAAGTAAATGCCCGTGGACTCACCCGCAGTGTCGCCTCCAGGCCATAGCTGCCCAGCAGCCAGTCCAGGCCGGGTGGCAGTATGACAGTGAATACACTAGATCCAGCCGTCACAAAGCCGCTCACCTTGCCCAGGTAACGCTTGAAGTAATGCCCCAGTATGGCCAGCGTGGGCGTGTAGGCCAAGGCCCCGCCCAGCCCGAACATGATGCCGTACGTAAAGTACAGAGCGGTAATATTGTCCGAGTTAAACGATGAGAGCAAGAGGCCGCCGGAGGCGAGCATGCCGCCAATAAACGTGGTCAGACGCAATCCGATCTTGTCGGTCAGGCAACCGGCGACGGGTGACAGAAAGAAAGTGGTGCCAATGGCCAAGGAGCCAACCAGTGCTGCCAAAGCGAAGAAACAAATAAATAAAATGAATTTGAATGTTGTCGCTTATATACTTATACACCTCGACTCTGTAATGTATTTATAGTTGATCAATAACAACGGCTGTCTATTTTATCAATTATAAAGAAATCTTGACGAACTAGGCAAACAGCAAACACATTAGAATAGGCCAATAATCACAATTGCAATATACTTAATGAGTTCCCAATCTGTAACCAAGTACAAAAGAAATCAACATTTTGAAATGAAATCGAATTTTAAATGCAATAAAATTTCAAATATATTTCTTTTGGAATAATTAAATTATTTGTCGTGTGAGAATTTACATTGCTTTTAGAGTAATTAATAGTTCAACTGTTATCTATAAAGCAGAGTATTTAACCTCTGATACTACTTTATTTTACTAATTTTTTTAAATAATTTTTTTTGTTGACTCGTTTAATTGTTACATATAAGCCGACAGATTGCATTTAATAAATCGAATCTCACGCAATTGTGGTTAATTATGAAATGAACTGTTATTTGTTGTTTCCAGCCGATCGCCTGGGCTGGAACGCTTGATTGGCGTCAAAGGGGCTTTTGAAACCTAATTCGATTGAGCAATTTGCACGATCAGTGACTCAACGGGTTAGCCATTGGATTTATGAATGTGGCTGTCAAATGGGAAGTCAAACTATGTTCCCATTTTAAATGAATGACAGAAAAAAAATATGTTCCTCGACTAAATACCGAATGCACTTTGTCTTCAAATCACTGAGATAACAAACGATGCATAAATGTAATAAATATAATAAATAATACATATAGATAGTACGATTTAATCGCCCGTAGCTTAAGAACGTTGAAGAACACCTAACTGACAGATTTGGGTTAATTCCTTGTTCAATGACCGACCCAGTTTTGATAAGCGTGCGCAAATGACCGAAAGCCGTGATAATGCTTATTAATTAAGTACATATTAAATCAAGTGTCAGCGGTAAAGCCAGTTGTTAATAATGCAGCTGTCATCAGTGAAAATTAGCTCAAAAGATCATCAGCATATCTCTCATCGGCAGAAACAGCCGATTACTTATGAATACTATATACATTTTATATACTTTATTTATTGAGTGCTGTGAATATTGGCCAAGCCAGAGTTCTAGTGCTTTAAAAGCAAATATGCCATGTATACAAAATAAAATGTGTTTAGCTTTTATTAGGTTTAACGCTCGTGCTCATTATCCTAAATTTAGAATTGACCCACATTTGGTTTGAAGGCTTTGTCGGCAAAACAATGTTCGCAATTCATCAAACAAGCATTGAAATCAATACCTCAAGCAACACTCACCTCACACACACACACACACACACACGCACACACACATGTACATGCACCTGAGTATGCAATTTCGGTAGCTAAGGCAACCCGGCAACGAGAACGGCAACAAAAATTCAATGTCAATGCCACGTCCGGAGGCGCAGCCGGTGTCGGCAACAATCGTTGCCGAGACACACAGAGAGAGAGAGAGAGAGAGAGAGAAGAAGAGAGAGAGAAGAGAGAAATGGTCAATAGAACTGTGCACATACGCACCCATGAAAAAATGCCTCTGAGAATTTCGAGAGAGTGCGCAGGCAAAGAAATAACTATATATTAGATAATACCCACATAAATGTTCCGTCTGAAACATTGCCAAAGGTCTGTAACATAAAAGGAAAGAACAAACACTATCGTCGATTGTACACGACTGTGCAATACTCTGCTTTGCTATGCGGTGTAAACTTATATATATTTGCAGCAGCAGGTGGACCCAAGACTTTTAATATTATGGCTATTATTTGGTATATATAGTATATATAATGAAAATATTGCACAAACTAATATACCATATATATAATGTCTAAACGAAGCTGACGACAGTAAAGGCAACATTGCATCAAACTTTTGGCGGGCATCGGAAACAGTTCACAGTATATGTACAGATAAAAGGCAAAATATTTATTATGCAAAAACAAGGAAATCAATCTTCAAAATGTAAGTCTCTATTTGGTAACCAAAATCATTATGATAAGAAAAACCAAGCTGTCTTGTGCCTGTTAAGTTCTATTTTATGCCAATGGTGGTTAATTAATACAAAAGCTAAAAAATTTTAATCTATGTTTAAATTAGATAATATACAATTTCACAAAATTTTAAGCAAGAATATAAAATCTAGATTCAATTAAAAAGCATTTAAATGGTTAATTAGAATAGTTTCATAGCGCATAGTACCTTAACATTTTGCATGGTTTACTTTTTAATAGAAATACAGTTTAAATATTCAAGTCCAAAAATGCATATTGTACTTATGGCCCCTTTGTGGTTAAACCTTTAAACTCTTTAATAAAATGCTCTAAAATTAAATCAACAAATAATGAACTTTCAGTCATGTTATACTCCCATTCAGGGCTATTCACCTAAAATATCAAATTCAGTGTTTGTTAAGAAAAACCAAAAGCTTTCAATTCATTCAATAATTAAATCGGTGACGTCTTTAGAACCCATTTAAAAGCAATCGCCCTTGACATTAAACCCGAACATCGCAGGGTGATTGACTCCACTTACGACTGAATAAATGAACTAGTATTCTTTATATTTCTTTTAAATTTGTTAAACAGCTTAAAGGGTTATCAGTCTAATACCTAGCTTGAACTACGATTAGGAACTTTAGATGGTTGTATGGCATATGGGTGTTTATTTGATGTGTGTGTGTGTGTGTGTGTGTGTGTTTTGACTTATGAGCTCCCTGCGTTAAATTGGAAACGCATCGCGAAAAGTGCTTAATAAGGCGCACACCTCGATGCTGGCGGCTTGGACTCGGATTACGTCGAGCTTTAATCATATGGCGGAACTAATACCGCTCAAACAGTCAGCGGCTAGAGCTGCTCTAGCATCGGGGCCCCAGCGGCAGAGGATCGCTGTCAAGCGTTGCACTTGCGCGGCTTCCCGAAGCGTTGGCCAAGTAACTGGGTCAGTGGCATGCGGCATGCGGCATGGGGCATGAGGCGTGCGGCACACAAAACAAAATTGTGCCATTATGCGCCGTCTTTGGTTGCGGCTTTTGTCTTTGGCCAATGCAACTGGACTTCTTTGAAGCGACATATGCGGCGTATGAGCAATATTGTTAGGGCAACAAACGAACCTTGGCAAACATGTCATAAATCAATTGAACTTTGTCTTATATACTCTTGCTGTCGAATTTAGATGCCTGTCAAAAAATTTGCAACATTGTAACACGTACATTAAAATCTTGTCTGATTTTCTCTTTAAAATTTAAAGCTACCGTCATGTGCATATTATTAGTATAAATATCTATCAAAAAGATAATTTATGAAAATATACAAAATTGCATAGTTACAAAGTGAACAACAGGAAGAGTATTCAATCTTCGGCAATATTTTTTTAAAATTTTCAAATCATTTACAAAGACGTCACCAATTGCTAGAATAGATCAATTCACACGTTCTCTACACTTGGTCTAGCCCAGACTACTTCACACTAAACTATGGTGTGTGTGTGTGTATATTGTGTGAGTGTGTGTGTGTGTGTGTGAATGTGTTTTATGCTTTAGCTTAGCACGCAAAATTATTCGCTGCAAACGACCTTTTGCCACCGCTCAATTTCAACTCTCATCGACTCCAGGGACTTGACATCGTCATTGCCGACGCCGTGTTGAATAACGTTTTGTGATCCAATAAACTTTCAGCAATTTAATTCACTTGATGTTCATACAGTTACATGCGCATACACATACGTGGCACTTACATGTGCCAAGTTTTATTGAACTCTAGGCAGGAATATGGATATGGATCCATAGCTGCAAATTCCACCAATAATACGGCAAAAATATTGGCACGGTCAAAATCAATTGGTAGTATGGGGGCACAGTCAGTAGAATATACCAAATATTTTTTCTTTTGAATTTCCATAGATCGGATAACAATTATTTGATACATGATACATAAACACAAACTCAAAGAATAAATATTAAATGATACATTTTGCAAGATCTGCAAAATCAGAAAAAAATACAAAAAAAATACAGTTTGTTTCGAATTCACAATCATCGTTTTTTTTGCAATTAAATGATAAAAATGGTTTTTGAACCAGGTCGCTGCCTCATCACTTGTTATATTTATGCAAATATTACTATTTATTTACATTCTTTACTCTGATATCATTCCAGACACAAGTAAACGCACAGATTAAGCCCGAAATCCGGTTACGAGTTCAGGCCCCCTTATCACTTAATTCATACAAACGCAATGAAAGTAGTACAAGTTATTTATACGCATTTGGGAATTTCTGTCAATTCGATGGGAAAAACAAGTGTTCAATTTTCATCTAATCTGTTTGTTGTCTTCGGCATAATTGCTGTTGGTCGTAGTTTGTCACGATTTCCGAATCAATTTGCCTTTGGCAGTGCCTCAAAGGGATTAAGCTCGTAAACAAATTGCTTGAGGAGACCCCCAACCCCTAGCCCTATCTCAACCCCACACCCTTACCCCTGTTCCATATAATTTAGCAAACAGTCTGAAACTTACCCGCCTTGCTGTTAGCCTCCGCATCGCCCTGTGCCGTCAGCCGTTCCGTCAGCAGTTTGTGCAGGACGCCGTACGTGTTAATCAGGCCGAAGATGACGCCGTTGCATAGGAAGGCGCTGATCATCACCAGCCAGGCACGAGCACCGCCATCCGGCGGCTCCTTGCCGTGTATATCCCGACAGCAGGGCGCCTCGATATGTTCTTGCTGTTGCTGTTGTTGTTGTGTCCCATTCGCCTGCACCTTGCCATTGCCTGTGGACCTGTGCAATTGGCCATTGCTGCTGGCCAACGAGCCGTGTCCGTTGGCCCGTTCCACGGCGCTTACAATCCGTCCGTTTGGCTGACTGGCGGGGTGGTCCAGCGGCTCGTTCTCAGCCATTGCGAGTGGATGTCAAAAACGACGTGCGGCTTCTGTAATATTAACCGATTATAACCCGGCCGTATCTAATGTGCCGCTATGTGGTTTGCGGCGAAGCAGTCAACGTATATCTGTTCTCAAACAGATGATATCGCGGTTTAAGCGATTTTATTGTAATTATCACTATTTGCACGGCGCATTTTCAACAACAATTTCGACTTTTTATTACGTTGCAATGGACCCGAGTCCACCTCCGTCTATAGAACGTCGGTCTTATTTTGTTTTTATTGGACAGAAACTGAATGCAGCAATACAAATGAAAGTAGAAATCTTAAATTTTATTGTTTTAAATTAAAAGCGTGCTTACTTGTCTAGCATGAAAACTTTGTAAATGTACTCTTTTTGAATCTCTCATGTTTTTTACTGCATAAATATATGTTTAATTTGAAAACGTTTATCTGATAAAAATAAATGTAAGAAATGTGTATGTAGCAGAGGAATCGAAATATCTTCTATTCTACACACACATTATGCATGTCCGTCTTTGTTAACTTTCATTAAAGATTTAAAAATGGCAAAAAAAAAAAATCCTCAAGTTTTGCGGTCGAGCGTTTGGTAATTATTTTGTTTTAACTTTCGCATTAATAATATTTTGATCAACATATTAAGAAATTATGAGTCAATATTCTTCGATTCCACATTTACTTAATAGTAGATTGGAGAGTTTTATATAAATTCAATATACAATTCAAGTCCACGCTTCTTAGCTTCCTCAAAATTTAAAAGAAATAATGCTATAATGTAAAACAACAATGAAGAAAAAATTCGAAGATGTAAGGTTTTCACTTTTCATTTGAATTTAATAAAACCTAAAATAATTTATATGTAAGCTACCTTTTGAAAATAGGCAGCTAAGGAAAGAAAACACAGTCGCTATTAAAAGTACGCAGCTTACGTCGTTGGTATTTAATTTAAGAACGAAAGCGTGTATTATAAATATTTGAAATTGAACAGTTGAGAAATATTTAATACCTTTAAATGACACTCAGAAGTTGTGTGCGTATTTGTAATTAGGCATTGTTTGGAAAAAGAAAAGAATCAGCCTGTGTAAACCTCTATATATAGAAATAAAAGCGCAGTAAATCAACTGATAACTATTATATTTAATTTTTTTTATTTTGAAAATTTTTATGCCCATGGCTAATGGAATTTATGCACATTAAATCAAAAGCGCTGACTGTAATTTTATAAAAAATATATATGTGAATATGTACTAACATATACTCATATATTTATATATGTGTACTACAAGAGTAGCAGAATTAAAGTCGTGTCAGCAAGAAATTGCGCCTCAACACGACCCCAAGAAATGTATTTATTTACTTAATATTTCTTGTTGATAACTTTACATACTATGAAGAAAAAAAAACAAAATAGCCAAGGTGAATGTTAATTACGCCAAAAAGCTATATCTCAACGATATCTGCGAGTCGAGTGCTTTAAAGCTGTGAATCTGTTTCTGTTTGCAGCCATTTGGAAGCGGGCATTATCAATACGCTTGGCAGATGCGCACGTGGCGGACGCAGGCGCTCCGGAGGGGGGTAACAGTCAAAAATCGAAGGTGGCACGCGATTACGCAATAGACCAACTAGACATTAGTACACCAAAAGCACCTACACGTGAGCGTATTCAGCCAGCCAGCAATTTAAATGCACTTGAATGCTTGCTCCGAAGGTGCTGCAGATCCCTCTTGGCGTGGTGCGTGGCGCGTACCGCCACCACTGATGTGCTGTTCAAGACGTAGACGTTTTGATAGCGACGCCAACACGTACACACAAGAATTCACACGACCGAGCGCTTGCGTTGCCGGCAACGGAATGAAAAATAATTCAATTATTTTCCACGAGCAGTTTGCGCAAAAATTTGTCACTTACTCACGAGGCGCCTAATCGGAGACGGCGACAGCGACGTTACTCACACACAACCACACACACACATGCACACACACACTTGCGCGCACACAGCGTGAGATTGTGGTAGAGCGTTCTCTGTCGTAAACAAAACCAAGCAACGTCTGCGTCTGCGTTTGCGTCTGCGGTAACGTTGGCAACGGCCACACAAAGATGACCACAAAAATAAAAAAGAAAAAAATTAAGAAAAAATAATAAACATATGCGAAAAACATTCCCGAATATACAAAAGTTGGCCTGACTGGGAGCCCAATAAAATTTAACATGGCTCGTTTTTAAGCTGGTACAATTGGAGCAATTTTGTCTTATTTTTAATTTTTAAAACATATCTATTTGTTATTTATATTTTAAGAAAAAATAATAAATTGTTCATTGTTGAAAGATTATTTTAAAGTAGCACGCTTTTTGTTTCTAACCAGTAGTTTTTATAAAAATGTGTTTTTTTTTTAAGTTTTTAATTGAATAATTTAAAACATCAGGTAATCGAAAATATGTTTTATTATTTCTACCAAACACTAAACTTGGGTTTCGAACTTCTCCTACATTTGAATTTTTACTGTTTTATAAAATGTTTTTTTCTTTTTAAATCGCTTTTGTATAAATTTTTAAAGTGTTCGATTGGACGAAAAGTTAGTTTAATAGTTTCTAAGCCCTGTTTTATAAAACAAAAAAATACCTCCAGACTTGGCTGATACAAAGATATATTCAAATTAATATATTGATATATAACTGGAATGCATCCGTTATTTTAATTTAAGTCACATGATCAATTGGCAGACAAAGCACATCAATGATTGTCGGGACTTTGCGACCAAATATTCAATTGATATCAATTCCCAGAATTAGAAACTGAAGTCCATTGTCCACAGACAACATAACAACACCGAGGCTTGAAGCTACATTCGACATTTTTTATAATTATAAAGTGGCCATATCCGCTGGGGGCAAGCACATCAAAGCAGCTTCCCTGCAATAGTGGCAGACATAGCTGCCACTCAACCAGATGACCCCGGTTGAAGCATCAGTTGAATTGTACTGGCGCCTTCTTCTAAAGGCATTTGACAAAATGCAAATACGCAAAGTGGTTTTTTTTTTTGAGTTTTATGTATTTCGCACTTTGACTACACAAACAATTGGCTGAGTATTCTATATGTTTATATATATTCTCGATTTATAAAGTAAAATTATAAACTTACGTGTTAGTGGAAGATTCATTTCAGTTACAAGTATAATACTAAGATATAGTGATCGCTCAATTTACGGGCGCCGCCTCAATGGACATGGCCGTGGGAAGCGCACAGCTGGGCTGATCTACAATTAGCTTAAAGTTCTTATCGGGCCAATCGAATTCGAGGCGCTGTGTGATCTCCGTATTGCCATCCAGCTGGGTGTTACGAAATGCCTCCATCATGCGCGGCACCAGATCGTTGGGTATGAGCACCTGTATCCAGTAGCCGAGCACACCAAAGGGTTCGCTCACGCTGACGGCGGCACCCGTTACAGTTTCCGCAACCAGCGTCAAAGCCAGATGCTGTGCCTTGAATGTGAAGTGCCGACCATGACGTATGCGATCCTGGGGAGTAAAGTCAATGATTAATCTGCTTACAACATCAACAAAACTCCACTGGGCATTACTTTTATAGCTAACAACAGATATTTGGCGGCGTAGGGCGCCAGAGTTATCTCAATGCCATCCAGCGATATGCAGTCCGGCGCCTGTGGCTGGTAGTCCAGTGGACACGATTTGTGCAGGGAGTTGCTGCTCAGAGACATGGACTGTGGAAAACTGGGCTCCTCGCGCTTCAGTTGCGACTCTGTCAGCTGTCGATTATTCTCCTCGGTGGCGCAGCGTTCGTTTAGGCTCTGAAAGTCCACCTCCTCTTTGATAGTCTTTGTTGGCTTTAGCTCCCGAAACGTGAACTCTGCATTGACACCGGCCAGATCGGAGCCCTGCTTCTCCAAATCGTCTTGCAGGTTGAGCAGCGTTTCCGGAAACAATTCGAACACGCTCATTGTGCGCTGCATGTTGGTAACCAGCCAATCGCCGCCTGTCTGCACATCCTTGGACAAAAAGTTAAGGACGCCGCGACCGTTCCAGCGCGAGGCCTGCTCCAGCTCCTCCTCAGTAACGCCGACTATTTGACAAAAATCCACGGTCCCAAAGGGTGTGTCAATGCTGCCCAGCTGGGGATCCTGTGCCACCAACAAACTCTGCATTCGCGAATCCGTGCTGCCGTCTAAGCCCTTGCGCCACGGAATGTTGTCTCCGAAGCACAGACCGTTGCCCGTCTGGAAACAGTACCGTGCAATGGATTGCAACAGATTGGCGGGCCAAGTCGGTGGCCTGAGCGGCTTCTCCGGGCACTCCCGCTCCTGGCGCAGCTCAGTGTCAGTTTTTGCCAGGCGAAAAGTCAGCTCAAAGCCCATGCCCGAGCGTGTGGTGTGCTCCTCTTTTAGATGAACGCGCTGATCACCGTGTAAGTCGCTCAGCCCGAAGCTCACATAATGCCAGTGCGGCGGAATTCGCTCCGACTCGCCTTCGCCCTGGCCCCTGTTGCTATACATGCTAATGTAGTCGAGCGGATCGGATCCACCCAGCCAGTACTTGAGCAGTGTGGTCACCTGCAAGGGGTTGGGCTGATCCGGATACACGGATACCAGGTGATCGATTAGCGACTTCAGTCCAGGCGGCGGCTTAAGCTCCGCATTCTTCTCCGGATTTGTTGATGCAGCCATAACAATAGAACGTTTGGATTAAGCAAAAAGAAAACAAGGCGCAACCATCGATTGAACGATTACAACAATCGATACACACTATCGTGTAGAGAAATTCAGCTGTTATTTCTTGAGCAATATACTAGCAAACAAAACTGCAGCTAAAATTTTGTATATGTTGCTATGTTTGCATATTTGATATAGTTAACTACAACTGGGGAATCCATAAAATTCGTATTATATTAATACGAATATATATTAATGCATACAACTTTAGAGAATGTTTAAAAAATACTGATATTTTTAGGCCGCGGTAGTATTTGCCATTTTATATTCCATTCAATGCACAACGCGGTCACACTGCACACGACACCGCGATTTAATAAGAAAAATTTGCAAATACTTTTTAACAAACGCACAAAATGGAGCCCTATGATGTCGTTGTCAATCAGCCTGTGGTCATAGATAACGTAAGTTCAATTAAACATACAACTTGAATTTAAAGTGAACTCCGTCTGGCTGCCACATACGCTGTCAGCCTTTTGAGCACTCGCAAGTGACATCACCAACTAACACGAATAAGCCAAGCTGCCACTGCCCGTCCCTTTTCATTGTCCATCAACTTGCCCAACAGCATTTGAACTGTTTTGGTATGCAACTGTCAGAGCATGACTAATTCCCAAAACAAACTTTTATTACAATTTATGAATTTTGCCAAAGGCAAATGCATTGAATTTCGTATCCAAAAATTTGGCATATTCCCTGCGCTTAACGCTTGTAAACCACGGAAGAGTTGCTCGAGTAATGGGCATCGAATAGTATGCGTCCGTCCAGATTCATGCGTCGGCTATATTTCTCCGGGTACACCACCGGCTGACGCTCCCTCATCCAGCACACGGGCCCAGTCATAGTTGCATAGTTGCGATCCGGCTTGTCGCCGCACTTGCCCTGAACCTGGTTGAACAGCGACGGCCTTTGTATCTTGTTGCCGGGATCGCGAGAGTAATCCCTGTACTTCTGGCAGTCTAGGTAGAAGTGATCCATCTCGCCGATCGTCTTATAGTTGATGCACGACAGCCCGATGGGTGGTAAAAATTTCACGATTGGCTTGCGCTGAAATTGCAAGCTTTTCGACACATTCACCATGTCCACCTGTGGAATGGTCCGCGTACCCATCTCAACTATCTATTTAAAACAGTTCAACAAGAAAACAACGAAAATAATTTGTTTATCTCACTTAATGTATGTTACTTGTGTAAAACAGATTTTTGACTGTCTGTAAAGTTATTAAATGAAAACTTTTACATCGCTCCGGTGTGAACAAAGCCGTCTTTGCTGGAGAGCACATTCCAAACTGTAGGTTTCCCATTTAGTAGGTACAGCTGCAGGCTAATATGTGGACAACTGGGCTCCTCGCGCTACAGCTGCGACTCTGCCAGCTGTCGATTGATCTCTTTGGTAGCGCAGAGTTTGTTTAGGCTCTGAAAGTAGTCCTCCTCTTTGATGGTGTTTGTTGGCTAGCTCCCAAAAAGTGAATTCAGCATTGACACCGGCCAAATCTAAGCCCTGCTTATCTAAATCGTCTTGCAGATTGTCTGCACATTGTCCATCAACTCGCCCAACAGCATTTCAACTGTTTTAGTATGGAACTGACTATGCATGATTAATTCCCAAAAAAGTTTATTACAATTTATTAACTCTGTCAAAGACAAATGCATAGAATTTCGTATCCGAAAATTGGGCATATTCCCTGCGTTTAACGCTTGTAAACCACGTCGGACTTGCTCGAGTAGTGGGCATCGATCTGTATGCGTCCGTCCAGATTCATGCGTCGGCTACGTTTCTCTGGGAATACCACCGGCTGGCGCTCCCTCACCCAGCGCACGGGCTCTCTCAAAATTGCATAGTTGCGGTCCGGCTTGACGCCGCATTTGCCCTGATACTGGCAGAACAGCAGCGGCTTATGTATCTTGTTGACTGGATCGCGATAGTAGTCCCTGTACATCTGGCACTCGAGGTAGAAGTAATCCAGCTCGCCGATCGTCCTATAGTTGACGCACGACAGCCCGATGGGCGGTAGAAATTTCAAAATTGGCTTGCGCTGAGCTTGCAAGCTTTTCGACACATTCACCATGTCCACCTGTGGAATGGTCCGCGTACCCATCTCAACTATCTAAACAGTACAAAAAGGAAGCAATAAAAATAACCTTTTTATCGTACTCAATGTTACTTGTGTAAAACCAATTTTTGACTGCCTGTAAAAATAATAAACGAAATCTTTTACAGGGCTCCGGTGTGATCAAAGCCGGCTTTGCTGGTGAGCACATTCCAAAGTGCAGGTTTCCCAACTAGTAAGTACAGCTACAGGCTAATATCGAGGGTAGAGTTATTAACTTGCACATTTTTAGCATTGGTAGACCGAAGCATGTTCGGGTAATGGCGGGCGCCTTGGAGGGCGACATTTTTGTTGGTCCCAAGGCAGAGGAGCATCGTGGCTTGCTAAGCATTCGTTATCCCATGGAGCACGGCATTGTGACGGACTGGAACGATATGGAGCGCATATGGAGCTATATATATAGTAAAGTAAGTCAACTCAACTTTAACATAGATAGGCTTTATTTATAATCACTTTGTCACAGGAACAATTGGCCACTTTTACGGAGGACCATCCCGTTCTTCTCACTGAAGCGCCATTGAATCCACGGCGTAATCGAGAAAAGGCCGCTGAATTCTTCTTTGAAGGCATCAATGCGCCAGCTCTTTTTGTCTCCATGCAGGCCGTGCTCAGTCTGTAAGCAATTTACCTATCCGAAAAAGAAAATCCTTGCATAACCCCTTTGAAATTATGTTCAGTTATGCCACAGGTCGTGTAACGGGCGTTGTACTTGACTCTGGCGACGGTGTGACGCATGCAGTTCCCATTTATGAGGGATTCGCCATGCCACACAGTATTATGCGTGTGGACATCGCCGGTCGTGATGTGACGCGCTACCTGAAAACACTCATACGCCGGGAGGGCTTTAATTTCCGTTCGACAGCCGAGTTTGAAATCGTCCGTTCGATCAAGGAGAAGGTCTGCTACCTGGCCACCAATCCACAAAAGGAGGAGGCCGTAGAGACTGAAAAGTTTGCATATAAACTGCCCGATGGGAAGACATTCGAAATTGGACAGGCGCGTTTCCGTGCGCCCGAGGTGCTCTTCCGGCCCGATCTGCTAGGCGAGGAGTGCGAGGGAATACACGATGTGCTCATGTATTCCATTGAAAAGTCGGATATGGATCTCAGAAAAATGCTCTATCAGAACATTGTGCTATCGGGTGGTTCAACGCTTTTCAAAGGTTTCGGCGATCGTTTACTGTCCGAACTGAGAAAACACTCGGCAAAGGATCTGAAAATCAGGGTAATTATCTAAATAATTATAATAAATGTTGTTTTTCAATGTGTGTGCGTATTTGTCTAGATTGCGGCACCACAGGAACGTCTTTATTCCACATGGATGGGTGGCTCGATTCTGGCATCGCTGGACACCTTCAAGAAGATGTGGGTATCGAAGCGGGAGTTCGAGGAGGAGGGCCAACGTGCCGTGCACAGAAAGACTTTTTAGTTGGTTTATTCATTTAAACGCTATGTGTAAAAGGCTTATAAACTCTGTATCAAAATCATGTGTCAGCTAACGACAAATATCCCTACACAAATTCGAAACAATTTTTTGCATGTGTATGTTATGCATAATAATAATAGGCGCAAAGTATTTAAAAATGCTATTTATTGAAAATTGCTTTCGCAGCATAGAAAATAAAGAAAAACACTAAAATCATAAAAATAAATACAACATTTACAAATCAATTGCAGGCAGCAATTTTAAAATAATATCAGGAAATCAATAGAGCGAAATGCTGCACACATTAGTCATACGCATTGCCATTTCTGATTGTTCAGTTTATGTACAGCTCGCTCGGTCAGCTGTGCTGCTTTGGATGATGACGCGCTTGTACTCTGGGCTAAATGATTTCAGTCAGGTTTCAGTTGTTTATTCGATTGGTTGTGTCTCTGGCAACCATTTCTATGGCAACGGCGGTTCAAGTTTACGTTCGAGCTAACTAAATTTGTCAGGAGCTGCGTTCAAGTTTTGAATCGAATTTAAAGCTCTTCACATAAGTGATTTATACAATCATTTTTGTTTCTGATTTAATTGGCAAACGCAACGACGCGAAACCGCATTGAAATCTTAACAATGGCTCAGGTGGAAGACCGCCCACGCGAAACGGAGGTAAGCTTCAACTACATGCTTAAAAAACTTGAGACTAGTGTGCATAACAGCAAAACAAATATACGCTTTTGTGTATATCTGAGTTTAACCCTGATCTTTAACCTAGTCCTGATTTGCACATGTCAGTAGGATATATTGCACTTCCCACATTTTATTTAATTGTTTATTTTTTTACTCGTGCACTTAAATACTACCTGTTTGCCTTGTCCCTGCACATAGGTGTGTGTGTATCTATATATCTTTTCATATACATATGCACATATGTTTACTGCAATTAGCTACCAAGCAGACGTGCTGTGCGAATAAAATATTAATTCCTGGCCGGCGTGTGTCAGCGTATTGATTTTTTAATTTACAAAACAATTACAAAAAGGGTGCATGGCGAACAATAATGAATGTAATGAATGTGAATTCCAAATTATTGGCATGTATAGCAAAAAATATTGACTGGCCTGATTGACTGATTGACTGATTGATATCACTATAGTGTCGCACTTTCTAAAAACTACATCCACAAATGTGAGAAATTTGTTTCTTCAATTTTGTTTGTTAACAAATAAATTTTTTTTAGTTCAGAGCTTATCCAATACGATTTCAATATAATACATTTTTATTGATCACAGCAGAGACATGTTCGAATACCAAGCTGCTAATAAAAAAAAGTAATGTTGGCAGAATAATAAAAAAAGCTTAGAATAATAATAATTTATTTGCACTAATTTTAGTTTATTTTTAGTTAATTGCACACAGACGCAGCTGCTCAATATCAATTAAAGAATAAATTAAGTTTTTTTTATAACACATGGCAGGCAAATCTGAATGGAAGTTTGCCAGAAGTTTACGAACCAAAAACCTAAGCAATGATTTATTATTATTATTAATATTATTATTTTTTTAATCCATGATAAAGAGAAGCCCAGCTTATAACGGGTATTAAGCACTTGTTGCTTATATATACATATCAACATATCATATCATATCATATATTAAATAAACTGTAGTTTAGTTGATTATCACTTGTCTCTTGCAGAAATCTGTAAAGAATGCATGGCAGGTATGAAATCAATATATATCTATTTTTAATATATTAATAGTGCACGTAAATATTCGCATCCTTGTGCTCATTACACTACGATAGTTTTGCACTCTCAGCTAATTGGTTTCTGTTGGTAGTCGATTTTATCAGCTGGGTGAAAAAGGTATCAGAGCAATTGTAAAGATAAGAAATGTTAAAAAAGAAAAATTGAAAATCATTTCATAGTCAGTTCGAGATCTGCGTGGAAACAGAGCGTACAAAAAATGGCATCAGTGTGTAAAAAATAATACCTCTTTAAATTTAAATTGAAATTGAAATTTAAATAATGTGTGTGATTTCTCAATGCATATTTTCAGATGAAAGGCATGGATGCCAATCGCTATGCGACAAAGAAAACTATAGCCCAGGGCATGCTGGATATAGCTCTGCTCACGGCCAATGCATCGCAGCTGAAGTATATACTGCAAGTCGGGGAACAGCATCAGTTCTATAAGCTAATGCTGATACTGATCAGCTTGTCGATAGTCATGCAGGTAAATAGAGAAAGTTTTCATTGAGTTTTCTTGGCTTTTCTGGGGTTGTAATGGCTCGTTCTTCAATTGCGCAGATATTGTCGGGCGTATTAAGCCTGTCGCTCAGTTTATTGCGGGACTGCCGAATGAATCAGCCAGAGTTCCATCAATCGGCCAATGTGATCAATCATGTGCGCACGGGTTTTGCCTTTTTTACCACTATGATAAATCTCTTTATATCGGCATTTGATAGTCGCCTGCCCCCTCCGCAGGGTGATCTTATAAATGATGTCAATTAACTTTGTACTATTCTAAATTAATGGGACTACACAAAAAACAAAAATTGATATTGATATACCGATTATTAGTTACTGATTTGATCCATTGTTGAGTGATGTTTGTTTGAGGGAATATTCGTTGCTTTCTAAACAATTTCAATTTCGATTTTTAACAGCTATTGGTTGGAATTCTGTTTGTGGTCATCGGCAGTCTGAATATTAACAGAGAGAAAGACCAGACGGCTGCAATAATATTGAACGATATCATTTTGGTGGTCATCTTTGTAATATCTGTGGTGAATGTTATTATTTCCGGTTTTGGCATCGAATATTCTTCACAACCACTTAGACTCATCGATCAGCACGCTAAAGTACCCTAGATCTAGCTTAAAAGTAGAAATTTGCATTTAAGATGAAAGTATTGAGCAAAATTTGTAATACAATATAATTGATATTTTGTATGATTTCTAGCAAATAAAAATGTATAAACATATGAACATCTCTTTTTATTTTTATGTGCAGGTGGCTGCAGGCGTTTTACTAGTTATTCAATCACTTGTCAGCATTGCCAAATTACAGCAACGTTCAATACTTTTCACAATCAATCATTTTGTGGATGGCTTTATTTTCCTATCTGTGTTTTGTGATATTATGAAAATGAATTTTGGATTGGATCCAGCAATACCATATAAAAATAACGATGAAGTTGAAGTTTTTAAAAACTAATATGTTAAATTGAAGAAAAAAATTATACTCATAAGATTTAAACTCATAGCTATAAATTTATTTATAAATTTAAATATATGTAAGCTATTTTTATACAAATTTAAAACATTTAAAAATTTTGCGGTCTTAATTTGAATTAATTATATGGATGTGTACACACTGTTTTGCTGTCAGCTGACAAATTATCGATAGTCTGTCGCCCAAATGCGATGACGATAAATATAATGCCACTGTTGGGTTTCTTGCACAGACGCTTAGATTTCATTTTGGCGGTATTTGTATTTTAATGAAGTTTTCCCAGTTTTCTTAGCAAGCCATGCCAATTGACGACATTTAAATCCTGAATTATTTCAGGAACCCATACCTTAGCACTAATCATAATGTCCGACGATGACTGTGATATTTTCAATCTGCCACTGCAACAAAAAGCCGGTAAGTTCAGGCCTTCAATGCTATAAAAAGTGAAAATGTTCACCTTTAATATCAATCTTGCAGCTGTGCCTCAGAGACAGTTTATGCCGGATCAGGAGTCAAGTCAAACAGACTATGATTTCATCAAAAGCAATCACGCCGCCAAGAAACCTGCAAAAGTCGCCAAAGACAAACAAACAGCACCAACAAAGTCTAAGAATCGAAGAAAGAAGAAAGATGATAAAGAGTTCAACAGTAATGTGCTGGAGGGGGCAGACGCCTCCCCCGAAGCGGCGCAGGCGCCTACCACTCGTGCTTTGTCACCTGTCTCGCAATTGATCTACGAAATGGAGCAAAAGCAAATTAAAGCTAAGGCCAACGAAATTGAAAAGTTGCCCATTGCTAGACGAACGCGTTCATCCTTGGGCAAATCTCAGAAAAAGAATGAGCAGGAAGAAATAGCTCCTGTCGAGCCGGCAATGTCACCAACAAAGAAACGAAACGTTCGCGGACGCAGGTCAACAGCGGCTGCAAGAGCACAACGCACAGAGTCCGTAAACATAACCGAACCAAAAAGAAATCGCCGGCATGTTGCGGAGCTGGCAGCCCGTTCGCATGTCGTAGACAGTATTGATTTGGTCTCAGCTGTGATGCCACGCGTAGAGGGATTTGTAAGTAACGAATGCTGTAAAATAAAAATGTATTAACAGAAGATTTTTATTAAGTATAGGTCAATCTAGACTCGGATGATGAGGAGAATGAGACTTTAATGGCCGCCCTGGCAGGAGAATCCGCTTCAGCAGCATATAACTTTGATGATGAAAACCCTATTGTTGAAATCAATCTAAATTGGTATATAGCTATATAAAAAACTATATTTAAATAGAAATCGTTTAACTCTGAACGTTGCAGGCTCGGTGAAATGCAATCCTATAAATTAAGGCAACACCAAAAGTTTTCGCACATGTTCAAAGAAGTTGCAAAACGCAACGGAGTGCCTAAAGAGGATATTGTTATAAACATGGATGATCACTTTATAAGCCCAACTGAGTCGCCGCAAACCGTGGGCCTAAAGGTCTACCACATATTAAGTGCGTAGCATAATTTTATATGAATTATTAACCTTATTCAATAACGCACCTATTTTAAGGTGGCTGCGCTATGAAATCCAATAAAGCTACGAGTGAAGGCAATCCAGATGCTAATCTTATGCTGAAACCAAAGAAGTTTCAACTAAAAGTACAGGGAGATAGATGGAAACAACCTCTAATAATTCCAATAAAAAGGACGGAGACTTTTAAAATACTATACATTAAGTGCGCCGAAGAAATGGAATGCAATGTTAACGATTTTAAGTTATTGTAAGCATACAACTAAATATTAAGATTGTATTTTTGACTAATTTTTATTTAATCTTATTTACAGCTTTGATGGTGAACTATTGGAACCGGATGATACACCGAAAAATCAGGAAATGGAAGGCAATGAAATGATTGACTTCCGTTCCAAATAAACTAAAACATTAAATAAAGGCAAGCTATTTTAATAATAATTAATTTTTGTTAAAATTGAAGCGCTAAATTCATATGCTAATCCCAGTCTTCATATTATTATTTACTTAAATATAGCTTTAAGTTTATGATTAAAACTAAAGAAAACAACTATTTATTTGTTAAGCAAAGACTTTTGACTGTAATATATTGAAAGTTTTCGTGCATTACATTGGTGTCAAGCTGCTGCTGAAGTGGTAATAGCTCTTGGAGTAGCGCATTTTACAGCATCCAACACCCTAAGATCTCTACACACACCCTTAATACTTTGTTTATCTAGCATAGAGCATTATATTCTAACACTAACACACACACACACACACAATAGCCGGAACAAAACAAAATTATTGTTGATATGAGTCTCAGCAGTTGATGTTTTGGGGTGTGTGTGTGTGTGTGTGTGAGCGTTGGGTGGTAGTTGGGTTGTGCGAAACGACAACCCACAGTGCCGGCTTTTTCTCTCAGTTACTGGATCTCTCTAGCTTTGCTCTCCCACCCCTGTGCAGTTTCCCGTGGAATTTCACTGCACAAATTCTGACACAGGATAACAGAAAAAGCTTCTTGCGAGCGCTTTAGCGAGCGTAAAATGATAAAAGCACTCTCATTTTTGGTCAGCTGCCTTTCGTTACTCGACTCTGTGAGCAGAACGAGTTTATCCTTCGTGCTAACTAGTCGCATTTTGTTCGCGTTTGTGCATAGAAAATAAATATAATATTTATTATTAAAACAATCGTCGAAAACTTGTTTTAGTTGCTTTGCTCTAAACTCGAGAAGCAACAGAAAATTGTGTTTCCTGTGTTTGCGCCGGCGGTTTTGTTTTTTATTGCCCTGTGCTAAGTTTATTTAAGCAAGAGTTTTCACCCAAACAATATATACATATTCGACAGCTTCCCAATCATATCCAATATTACATATTTTTCAACTTGGCGCCCAAAACTGTATGCTACAAAATAAATAATATATATACATATGCAAACGAAGGATTTTTTCTGCGAATTCAATTTGGATACGGTAAGAAGCTTATTTGCTTAGACATGTTTGTTTTCATACTGTGTTTATGAAAGCAAAGAAGGGCATATTTACGCAGTGCTTTCGTTCGATATAAAACTTGCTAAATATATAATATATATTTGTAGGCCAAAGCTCATCTAAAGATCTCATTTCAAATTCTATTTATAATCATGATTACAAGTTTAAGTCAATGGGAATTTTAGCGTTAATCTCTAGTTTTCATATACCTATAAACAGAGTATGTTGCAGTCGTTGCCACTACACGACTGCACTCCAACTTGTTTATTATTGTCCGTTGATGCTTTGTAGACATATTCGTGGCTTGGCTTTCTGGTATTGTTTGTCAGCTGCCCCTGGCATTGACAAATGTGTTTATCATGTTGGCACTGAAACGGGGACAAGTTAATTGACATGGCACAGACACAAAAGCCAAGCCAGTCGAGGGCTCCACTCTAACTGTTAACCGCTGTTTTCTATTTAGGTAGCATGTGTGCGTGTGTGCGTGAGTGTCCTTTAAAAATTGTATGACTATTGTTCGCATTAATATTTAAACATGTGTGCACGTTTGTTAGGGATCTGCATGCTCATAAACATGTACTTCAAAAAGAATTTACCCACAACTTTACCGCACAGTCCATCACATTCCCCGCGATTGAGTACCCTCAGCTAAAGCTGGCTAAAAATAAAACGTGACACCTGCAAAAAAAAGAGCTCACCCACCTGGTGCGTAGTTAAAGCCCAACTCGAGGTCACTTGTTTCACACACACACACACACATACACACACGGACGCCAACTCTTCCCCTAATGGCACACAAAACAGGGTTAAGGGATTTATTCCCAAATAGCACTCTGAGGACTGCTCTGATTGCAAGTCGTCGAATTGTGTCGATTGGCCTTCGCTTTGGAAAACTGCATTTCCCCAGTTGGCCTTCAAATGCTGTGTGTGTGTGTGCATGTTGTGTGTTGTATAGCTTTGAAGCTTTTCCAGAACGAAACTTAAAAACTGCACCTGATGTGCCTACATAGGGGGAAAAACAAGAAAAAAAATAAATAAAAAGCAAAAAGGTAAAAAATAACCCATTTAATTACAATAATAACTTTACTAATATCCCAGTAAAGTGCTAAATATATATACACAGTAAGCGACAAGCGGATTAAATCCCTGTAAAAATAAACACGTTGTAGTTGTTTCCAAAATGTGTACTGAAAAAACAATATAGGCAAATAGCTGTTGCGCACATTACGTGACCTGTAAAATACATAAATGAGTACACTCAGCGAAAAAAACATGATTTGTGTACCTGAAAAAAAACACAATTTGTGCCTATAAAAAAATTTTAAATGTTATATTTAAATTAAGTCCAATTAGTGTCAAAATATGACCTAGATGAATTAAGATTTTTTCTAAACTCGAAATCCGGTCATGTAAGAACCACATACAGTACGTAATTTAAAATAAAACCAACTGTGTTTGTTTTTACGTTGTAGGTTTCTTTTTGGAGAAATAAAATTCATATTATCAGTATTTTGAACTGCAAAATGAAATAAAAATTAATTCTTATTTAATTTAAGATAATTTTTGAACAAAATTGTAGGAACATACCTTTATCAATTCTACAGCGCTTTTACTTGGATTTCCAGCAAAGTTTTTTTTTTTTACTTTTTGTAGGTCTCTCTCTATTTGTCCCTACAAAGAACAACTCAATTTTCTATTCTTCTTGCTAACACATTCATTAACGTTTGAGATCAAAGCAAACAAATAACATTTATAATGTAATTAATTTATTAACTGTATGCTTTTTTATTGTACTTTGTAGGCTTCTGTCCCATTTAAATTATAATTAATTAATTTACAGTACAGTAACTGGGTATCTTAAAGTCAATCTAGACTAGTTTTTAATGCTGACTGTTATTTCAACCGGAAGTAACATAACAAATGACACTTTGGGGCACAATTTGTGCACGTGTCGCATAGACCGCACACACACAAACACACGCATGAGCACACACACAGAAACACATACATACGCGTGTGAATTCACCCCTGGCTATTTTTGGTTGCATTGTCTTTTGAGCCCGGACTTCAATGCCACAAACTTTTTTGGTATGCAACGGACGCAACAAGCAAAAAACAAAGCAACAACGAAAACAACAACAAGCTGACGCCATTTTGCCATTAATTCTGGCCACTTTACGGCCAGGCCAAAACAAACATGAGCCAACCGTACGGTATAAATGGTCAGCTACAAAGGGCATAGGGATTTTGTTACACACTCTGCACTTGTTTTTTATTTACTGCTAGATTACAGCCAAAATGTGTACTTTGTATGTGATTTTATATGAAATACGATATGTGCTTAGCTTAGCCTTGGTCGCCATTTAGTGTTAAACAGAAACCTGACACGAACGAAAAATATGGTCTAAAATTCAGAAAGCTATATATTACGTACATCAAAATATATACACATCTTTTGTATTTTGAAAGTTGTTTATGAATTTGCAGAAATATATGTTGCTATTAATATAAATTTAAAAAAATAGTTAAAAGCCATTCCTTACAAAGTACTCGTATTAATATATATTTAAATTTTTACGAAATATTTATTTTTCTGATCAAGTATCCGTATCAAAGTGTATATTAATGTCGACGTGTATTTCAGTTTTCAGTTCCATCGTGTTGTTTGCAGAATTCATTTGTACTGCTGCCTTTTGTTTTTGCTCCCTTTTTTTTGGATTTTGTGTACTTTGGCTGGCCATATTCCGGTGCTAGCCCTGTTAACGGCAAAATGTGGCAAAATGGTTCTGTAACCAAGTGCTTTAGAACGTTGTGTTTTAACAAACAGTACAAACAATTGTCTCGCTTCGACTTTTGTGCCGAGTGCTCGACTCGTATCGCTCGACTCCATTTCGAGCAATCTAACTAACTGCGCCTTCAGCCACACCTCCTTCCTTTCAGTTGTGTTCCATTTAATGGGGCGTGCATTGAACTGTGCGGCGCACCTCTTCGATATATATTTTGTATGCCATTGCATTACGTATGCGCCCTGCTGGCCGCTTTGTGACTTCAGCTTGCAATTATTGTCGAGCTGCATTTGTGTTGGGGCACGCCCCCCCGACACCAACCTCCACCTGCCCCAAGGCTGTAGACTGTCATTGTTACCAACGCTGGTTGCTCTTTTTGTGTGTGTGTGTGTGTGTGTGTGTGTGTGTATATGCACTCGACTCCTCGGGTTTTTGTTGCCACACAAAGCACTGCGAAGTGTTCCACAACTAAGACAAGCAATAAGTGCTGGACAACAAATGGCGGCAGCAGTTTGCCTGAGAGCGGTAAGTGCTCTTATTAAAGTTCGTTTTGTTTGTCCCCCAACAATGACGCTGCCGGCTAAAAGTGTCGAGCCCTTTTTGCTTACATCTAAAAAGTTGCAGTCTGAAACATTTGCAAAATACAAGCTCTAAATTTATAAAGTATTCACGCTGATGCAACAGCCGGTTCCTTCAATCTCAGCGCACAGTTGCTTTTTTTTGTCGTTTATCTAAAAGTTTTAATTTTCAATTATGTAGATCAGAGCATTGAAAGAAATTTTTCAAGAAAAGGACATACTAGGTACTATAGTTTTTGTCAGTAATACATTTCAAAAATACAACTAACCAATTTATGACATTTTAAAATGCACATTAAGAAAAAAGTGAGTTGCAATAGACTGTCCTATACTCTGTTTGTAAAGTAATAATTGCTGTAAAAATGAAGCTGATTTGGACTGTTGAAATATCATAAATAAAGGTTGATTAAAGGTTGGAAGATAATGGTCGAAAATATTTTTTTATCTAACAGAAGAATAAACATAACCAATATACCCTTTGCCCCTTTATAAGCGAGTATAAAACCCACTTCCTTATAAAGGAAAACCCCAATAAAATTATTTAAATGAATTACTAAAATGAATTATACGTTTAGTTTTTTTTATTGTCTATAGTCAATTTAGTTTTATTTGATACAAAAATGTTTTAAATAATAATATATATTTATAATAATAGAAAACAATTCATTGTTTTTGGCTTACATCAGAATAAATAAAAATAAATTTTAATATTTATACATTTAACCAAATTAATAAATATCAGTATCTCTGTAATATGCTTACTCAGTCCCTCTCTCTCGCTCTTTCTGTCTTTCTCTCCTTTCAGTTTAAAAAGGAAACATATTGTCGCACATCTGTAACTGGACCAATTTATACAAACAAGCCAATGAAAAAGGACAAAAGCAAAGAAACCACAACAATCTAGAACTCTGCTCACCGACTTAGAATCTTATACACTCGACTTATATTTATCTTATACACACACACCCACACATATCTCGGAGGCAGCACAGTGAGCTGTTGTGCTGTGACTGGAGTTAAATACTTTTCCATTGCCCCACCTGCCCAGTAAAAGCATCCAAGACGGCGCCACTTAAACCCAAGGCCTATAAATTTGGTCAGATGTTATGTTGTGGCTTCTGTTGTGGCAACATGTCGAATCGGGACTACAAAGTGGCCACCACAGATGGCATCGAGCTGGAGCCGCTTGGCGGCGAAAAGAGCGATAAGGAGAAAGATAAGGAGAAGCAAACGAATGGCGTTACCTTTGGTAAGTGATCACCCCCCCCCCCCCCCCCCCCCCCCCCCCCCCCCCCCCCCCCCCCCCCCCCCCCCCGCCCCTTCAGCGTGATCAAAGTGATGTCGTTGGGCGTTGTGGCACAAAGCAAAGTGCATAATTGCACTTGTGCATAATTTTCTTGACGCTTCACGTAATTTAAGCGCGCCTGTTGCCACAGCCGGCTGCCAATTCCGGCCCCCTTTGTCCCTCTTCCCCCCCACACACAATGTCTTCATCAGGTTGTTTTCTTAATTACGCCAAATGCAAAACAAAAGCCTTAAAAAATATGCCAGACAAAATGCTCGCCCTGGCTGACTATGCGAGTTGTGCCGTTAATTTTGTATCCTGCAGGAAACCGTTAGTCATATGCTCATACGCCCCGTTGCCCAAGCCACAACCAGAAACTGCGCCCAGCCGCAAGAAAATATAATGAATGTCAGCAGTGTCTCCGTCTCTGCGACGAATCCTTCGCCTGTTGAGACAGCTTCTTGCGTGGGGTATTTTAAATTTATCAATGGTTAGAATAATACATCTGTGCTCCTAGAAAGCACATATATCTTTAATTGTTATAGTCAGTTGTTATAATCAGTCAGTTGTTATAGTCAGTCAGTTGTTATAGTCAGTCTTTTTGTTTTAGTCATATTGGATATATCAGTTTTAAAACTTTATTACAACAAATTTGGCATATATCCAGAGTTATGCGGATCGAGACACTATATACATTTTTTTATGAAATAAGTTTCTGGTTTTTAAAAATTTCTTAAACAAACTTAGAAATGCGGTCTTAAATCTGCTTCTAATTATTAGGCTACAATTAGTCCAACATTTAATTTTTATAAAAAATAAAATAAAATGTTCCAAGGTATAAGAACTGTTATTCAGAAATTTAGTTTTTTTATAAAAATTCTTTTATATTTATATAAGGTACCGTGGAATAATAATACAAGCAAAATCTATCCAAAGGAAAATTGGGTCAAAAATTTAGCTTTTGTATAAAAAAAACTGAATAGTTTTCTGGACTGCTAGGGTATTTAATCTTCAGTACCTTAAACCCATATTCTCCTTAGTTTTTTGTTCTTTTTTTTGTATTTTCCCATTCTTTGTGCATTTTTATTATAACTGCAATTCTCTCGTATTTCTTTTCTGTATTTTCGTATTGCTTGTGGCAACTTGGTGGCATTTGCAGCATGTTGCTGCTTTCAAAGGTGCCCCTCAGCCTGACCGCGCCCCAACATGGGCCATTCAGCTGGCGACAAAGGACAGACGGACATTTACAGTCAGGCACGCCTTCACTCGGCTCAGATTTCAGACATTTTCAATTCTCAGTGTTTTTTGTTTCTTTTTCCATTTAAAATGCACACTCATATTATTACTTACTTATGGTATTAAATATTGCACCCCGAGGGGATATTATTTTTACATTATGCAGTGAATCAAATTGTGCTAAAATAGAAGCGTATGTGCAGAGAATGATTTATTTAAAATGTTTAAGAAATTTGAGATTAAACACGTCCATCCGGTAATCTAGAAGGGTTCTTGGTAATCTACTTAAAAATATTAAATACCATTTAGGGAATTACTTTAAGTAAACGGGAAAAGGCTTCCAAAGGCGTTGCTGGAGGATTGGGTTGGGTTAGTTACGCTGCTTGGCCTAGGTCAGAAGTAGAGATGGGCGTGGGTCGGAAATAAATATCAAGGTTTCAATAAAAATAAATTCTAAAAAATAGAACTTTCATGAACTACAAAATATATAGAATTTGATTTAAATTTAATAATTTAAAAAATATATCCTATTAATATAATTTTCTTAAACGTAATTTGGTTTGAAGTTTACACAAGGATAGATTAATAATGATATATAACTATTTTGTAATTATATTTTTTTTATTATATAATATTGTTATATTTTGGATATTTCACGTCGTGCTAGCTCGTGCATGTTTTGAAAACACGACACGCGCCCAACTCCAGTCGAAAGCAGCAATCGGCTTTTTGGCTTTTTATATGCTGTAAAGGTAATATGTTGTTAGCCTTGGTCAAGGGGCGGCGGTATGCTAATTTATTACTTCACACGCTTGCCGTCTAGTCGACTGAGGGACCCAGGTCCTGTACTAATGAATTAGCTGACGGCTTTAGTTTTTATATTGAAACTTTTAATAAATTTTGAATAATAGGTTAGAAAAGTCTGTTTTCAGTTTTAAATGGTCTGTTGCACAAACTGTGATTCCTCATCAAAATCAGAGCAGTTTTTACAAGGTTTTATATATATATATATATAAATAAAAGTATGTATATATATATATTTACATTTATACACATATATATTTTACTTAAATTCAGTATCGATTTCAAATCGTTTTGCTTATTGGTGTTGGTACTAAAATTTATTGGTAACCTAACTTAATGTGATATTAAACAAGGAACTGGTTAATTTGGCCCTGTGAGCCAATTCTGTCTTATCTGTGCAACAAATCGTTGGCTCTTATGCACGCTGTCAGACGCTGCGTCAAGGCAACGCGTGAAGTGTGCCACAAGGCAAATGGGTTTCTGTGGTTGACTCCCCATTTCCCCCACTCAAAGCATTTGCCACACACCTTCGTGGAAAATCAGTGTCACGGGAGCAGGACGTGTGCTGCTTGTCAGCGTTGCAATTAAGGATGCATAAACTGGAGTAAGCACTCGGCGTGGGCCCACTCAAATGGGTGCCACAGGCTGCACGAATGTTTACCTCTCAAGCAACACGGTTTGTGGCAGGCAACATCTGAGCCGATGTGGCAGCTGTCGCTGCTGTTGCTTTTGCTGTCGATGACGTCGCGCCTGCTGCTGACGTTGATAATTGCAGAATGCGTTGATGTTGATTGCATTCTGAATGGGCTCACACACACACACAAACACCCACACACCCACACACACACACACAATTGCGCCTACACACACTTGAGGCAACTTGACTTAAATAAAGAAGTCCTGTGCATCCCGGCAAAGAAACAAAAAAATTAAAAAAAGTCTATTATGGTCAAGGGTGCCTGACTAGGCGATACCCTATAACCTGCACAGTGTCATCAAAAATATTTCTAAAACTTATAAAAAATTAATTTTATAATCACAATAATCGCAATCGGCATCGATTTTTTCAAATGCATACTTTTTAGATACATCATTAAACTAAAAGGACAACTATTTAACTTCAAATAAGGGCTCACTTTTGATAAAGTTATGTTAGTTTGAAATATGAGAGCTGTGGATTCCAGAGCTTTACATGCCAAATTTTTTGTCAATTTTGGCCTTATTTTAGACAATTAATTTTACCCTTTTAGAATCACTTTAAAAGTGGTTTTTATATTAATTGAATTTATTAACAATTATATTATATTAATTTCATCAGAACTGCTCGGCTTTTGTTGCTGACTTACAATATATATATACTTTAAAAAATCGGAAATGCTTCTTGCCGTCTGTTGCACAACTGAAATATACCCTGTTTCGATGAGTCCAGGGTATACAAATAGGGCTAACAGAAACAATGCGAGCAGCAGCAGCTAAAAACTGTGTGTGAGTGTGTGTGTGTGTGTGTGTGTGTGTGTGTGTGTGTGTGTGTGTGTGTGTGTGTGTGTGTGTGTGTGTGTGTGTAAGTAAAGACATATAAAAATGTATAAAATGTGTTTTTGGGTCAGGCCACTTGAAGCATTGCAGGAAGTCAACGGAAGGCGATGCAAATGGCAAAGCGATGCGCCGCCTCGGTGCCAGTGCAACAAATAATTGTTGCAAAATGGCGCAAGCGAAATACAAACACACACACACAGAAACACACATTCACACAATTAAGTGAAACGACAAAGCGCACAACTTGCGGGGGCCTCAAGGCAGTCACCCACTAGGCAGCCCCCGTAATTAAATGGAAATGGAAAATGGAAAATGCAGCTCGCAAAGGCAACTCTGAACGTCGGTCTGTCAGTCTGTCACTCTGTCAGGAAACAACAATGCTGGCGCAGGTGGAGGCGGAGAAGTAGGCGTCCGCAACTCGGTTGCGGTCTAGCACACTTTTCACAGCACTTGAAAGCTTTCCAGCTATTCTTGGTTTTTTCAATACTCTGTAAACATTGCAAATGTATTAATGAGAGTGCAGCTCTGGGGAAACTCCATCTACATTGCTAATTGTAAATTACACAGCATATATATTGCAACAATATTGAAATCAATGTCCTAAAATCGATAAATATCGATTTTTTGTTTTTCATAACATATTTCAAAGAATCCAAAAGCAAAAATGGTTGTCAAATATATATCAGTTTTTCATTAAGGCCTTAAAATATTATAGTCTTATAACTTAAGCGATTCGATGGGCAGTTTTGAACACCATCTTTAGTCGGACTACAGGGCATCTTGCAGTCGTGCACTTGCACAATTTCATTGCAACTCAATGCAGTTGCCGCTCAATTAGTTGCCAGTTACGTTTGGGCTTTGACTGGTTCCTTTCATTCCTTCGAATGCACTGGTTGCATACACCTCCTGTAAATTCCCAGTCCTTGAGCCTGGAGGACTCCTATGCCGGCAACGAGTGCGACCAGTGAGTGCTGCTTCAACACTGGCTGCCAATTAACTAAATCATTGAACATTTCACAAAATTGAGTGCACAAGTGCGTAATATACTTGAAAGGTCTTTAAGGCAGCAAAACACAAATTAAATTTTGGTTAATTCGTGCGGCAAATTGGAAACTGGAATGGCCTAAAGCTTCATGTTAAATTTACATATTTGCCTGCTTTTAAGCAATTAAATTTAAAATGGTTATGTTTACATTACAAACATTATTTTTAAACATATTTTTTAAATAGTAAATAGTAAATAGTAAATAGTAGGGAAAATTAATAGATTTTTCACACGCAGGTCAAAGTTTATCGATTTCTCTTATTGCTCAAATCTGCATATTAGTTTTAATATCGCAGTAGTTATAATCAAATATAAATTTATTAGTATATGGTAGAAAGTTGGACTGCAAAGGCGGTATAATTTTACTCGATCAACTTAATGATAATAATAATATTTTGATGATCACTTATCGTTCTTATGGCTAAAGGCCGTGCTGTTATTAACATTTACTTAAAATTAACAGACTAACAGATAACCGTATGAATATGTTATTGTCTTTTGAAGAAGATATTAGTTTTTTTTTATATATCAGTTTAATATACAGGTCTAATTTTGTTTTTAGGTTAGACCCAATTATTCCTTTTTATTATCTGTTACTAGCTAATCATATAAAACTTATGTTAATACGCTTAATTAATAGGAGCATAATAATAAAACATTTGAAATAAAATACGTATTTTGCCTTATGAGCTACAATTCGTGATTATAGAATATATGGCATTAGATTTCCATTACTTAACTCAATTGTTAAGCTTAGCAGATAACATATTCAGTCTATCATTACATTATCATTTACTAGCTGACTGTATCTTATATTAATGTTAATGTTGCTTATGTAAATACTTAACATTAACAGCATAATTTTTACATCTGTTCAGGTAATCGTAAGCATTTGGTTATTTTTCACTGCAGTTTATTTTACCATTGCGAAACTGAATTTAGTAAAAATAAAAAAACATGAACAGCATGCCAGCTTAATTCTATTACCATTGTTTTTGCTTTTTTCCTGTACTCTTGTCGTTCATTTAGTCGTAATGAAGAGATTAACAAGCACTTAATCGAGCAATTACGAGTTTCAAGACTATGGTACAAGCGACCATCCCCCGCTCGGCCCCGTTGCAGCAATGGGAAGAAAAGTTAGCAAGTTTATGTATGTGTGGGTCCACATCCACGCCTGGGGCAGCAACAGCAGCGGTGGCTGCCACATGACGCAGTTACTGCCACCGTAGCAGCCGCTTAAATTTATTGATTGTTTCATAAACAGCGATTATTTAACCACCACATTTCGATATCGCACCCCACTCTCCATTACAGACACTTGTGGCCATGTATAACGAGAGCCAAAGCCCTTGAAGTGGGCCCACACACACACACACACACACACACACACACATACACGTCTGTGTGCTCTTCACAAGTTCGATTCGGTTTGTGGGAGGTAAATTTGCATGCGACAGCAAATACTCAATGCTGGACACGCTGCCGGCGACACCCACGCAACTGCGTTAAATAACATTCGGAACAATGGGTAGATTGGGATTGGGTCGCCATTACAATTGAATAGAAAAATCCGTGCACTTGGAGAAAAACGTAGCATTTTCTGAATATGAAAAAATGGCAATATATATTGCAACAGGTTAAAGTTTCCAATTTAAAATTTAAATTCAAACGTATTACCATCGAACTTATCATTCATTTACCTAAAATCAGAAAAAAAAAATAAAAATTTGCAATTTCAAGTGCAAGTTAAATGTACTACATCCCTTGCACTTGAATTTAGTACAGCTTTTTTCTCTAAGCGTAGCAATTGCAATGTACGCATTAAAGACTTAATGTCGACGGGAAAAACTGCCACGTTGACAATTCGCAAAAGTTGCTTTGCGGCATGTAACTGCGCGGTTAGACTTCCGTTTGGATACCCTGGTTTTCCCAATTGCTGCAATTTCAGCTCTAAGCTGTGTGTGCTCGCAACGTGACAAAGATTTCATTGAGTTAAGTCCGCTGTTTTGGATCGGAACACATCAAAAGATACCCAACTCAAGCCAGCCTCGACTTGTATGTCAAATAAGTTTTCGTGACCTGGCGCTGTGCCCAAAAAACTTTTGCCTTGTCATCAATCCGTTGTAAACTCTTTTATACTTTATTTACGCTTAACTTTTTCAAGCTTGCCGCAACCAAAAAAAAAAAAAGAAGGAAAATAATAAAAGCAGGAAAAGAATTTTATTGCAAGTGCGGTAAATTTTGTTTGCAGTTGGCAATCAAATTAGAACACCTCGCCAAAAAGTGCCTAAAGTTCTTAGGAAAAACAGATTTCATTAGTAAACGCAAATTTGTAATTTGCAGTAAGTACATAAGTTTATGTTTTATCAGAAAAAATTATTAATCTAGAGAAAACATTTATTTATGTGAATGATAGTTTTATCAAACAAATGCACAATATTTTTTTCCTAGAGAATTATCCCTTTTTTAGGAGGGAAGTTTTATTTATAAAATGTTTAAATTATTTTTATAAAATGGATTCATTAAATTTTTAAGGACAATTTTATTTATCTAGAAAATATATTTTATTAAATTTATATTAGAAACAATTATTGGTGTATCCCACAGCTAATCAGAAATAAATATACAAATTAAATATAAGAAATAACTATTTAATCAAATGAAGTAGTATAGTTTTGTTCACATAAACCCAAATCGCACAAATTCAATGCATTTATCTGGTACTCCAATGATTTGCTGCCGTTGGCAATTGCAGTCCCATTAGAGCCAAATGAGAAGGTTGTGCTTGCCACAGACGCCTCAAAGTAGGCAATAAAAAGGCAGCATCAAGGCAGCAGTAAGAGTAATACGTGAGCTCGTAAATCTTGAGCGGAATGCGCGTCATAGCAACGATAACTGAGGGCAGCAAATACATCCCTTAATCAACCAGCAGCGAGATTGAACCTTTGACTAACACATGATAACAACAACAACAACAACATCAACAACAACTGACTGCATAGTGGGGAGAAATACACACACATAGTTTGGGAAATGGGGCTTCTGTGTTTTGGGAGGGGATTGGGGTGCTTAAGGGTTGCAGCATGCCCGCTCGCTTTTGATTCCGTTGTGCCTGGCAACACCAAAAACACTCCCCACTTTTTTATGCTATTTCATGGCAAATATACGCAGTCAAAACGAGACGAGGGGAACCGGCAAAAAGGACGCATAGAAATTTCATTTTCATTTTAGCAGGTGAGCACGCTCAACAAATTGGCAAACAGAGAGCGAGAGAGAAGGAGAGAGAGGGAGAGAGAGAGCAAGCTTGCGAGAGCGCTTAGACATGCGCTCGAGAGTTGTGTGTATGGGCAAGGGGGGTCTGTCCATAAAATTGCCAAGAGGGGGTTGCTGCAAAAGCACTTTTCACAGCCGGAGAAACTACGGCTGCCCAAAACAGCATCCAGTTGGAAAATGTACGCGCAGTCAAACGCATCAGAAAGCGCGTGTCGAGCGAACAAAGCGTAGAAGCGAAAATCCGTGTTGACAAAAGAAAAAAAGCCTTTAAAAAAACATCTAAAACCAATATACAAACGCACACACACACAGACTCAGATGAGTCGCGTGCTGCCCTTGCCCACTGCCCCCTACCCCTTAACGTGGCTATAACGAAAAGAGCATAGAAATTGCCAAAAAAAAAAAAAGAAAAGAAAGTAAAATAAAGAAGAAAAATAAACTAAACAAAGTAACTAACCAAACGAATTAATTTGTGTCGGCTTTTAATATTGTTAATTTTCGGTAATTTGCAAGAAATTCGTAAAGAGCACGTGAAGTTTGTGTGATAATCCCAAGGCAAAGTAAATTATATGAAAATATATATTTTCTTGTGTGCAATCCAAAAGGTCAATTGGGCCACAAAAAATTAATTGGCCGTTGGTTTAAATGGAACGGGTCACTTGCATTGATTAATTGTTGATATTTTGACCTTTCGCATGCAGCCAGCAACAAGCCAAAAAGCAAATATGTACTCACGAACATACACATGTATTTAGTGGAGCCCATCAAATGTTAGCATTTAATTTCTGGAGGCCACAACAGAAGCCGCTTTATAGGCAAATGCACTCGCAACTCAGTCAAGTGGCAAACAAACAAAAAAAGAAAAGTAAAAGAGTAAAACGGGACCAGCTGAAAAAAAAGACTGGCAACGCGTAAAGTAAAAAGCAAAAGCAGAAAAAAACGCGAATAGGACTGGAAAGCGCACTAATGACATATATATGCGCGCATTCAGAAAACACTCAGAAGCGCGCTTGTTTCTCGCAAAAGAAACGCCGCATAATCAAAGCTAAGACAAAGCAGGAAATTCACTTATACTCTCCGACTCACACACACATACACACACACACAATTGACGCATGTGAGGAAATGCGCGCTGTTGAGCTTTGCATTTTGACATTTGATTTCAAAACACATATTCCAATGCGAGCGTACAATCAAGTGTCACTCTCTTTCTCTCTCTCTTTTAGTTACGCTCTCACGCGCTGGCTTCTCCAAATGATGTATGGGGGGGAACGCGTTTTTTCACTTACTCACTTGCTTGCGCTCTTGGCACCCGCTTTAATTCTCTCTCTCTCGTTAAAAGGTTTTGTTTTCAATGTACGCTTTGAGCAACAACAAAAGTTCTCGATAGTGGCATGTATGAAAATGTAAACAAATGCAGTTGGTGTCCAAACAATAACGTTATTATTTTTATTCCTATTATCATTTACACGGCTATTACCTTGAAGGCGAACAATGCTAAACAAAGCTATATTTATATGCCAGTACATTAGATATATTGTAGTAGATGGGCATTGAAATATACACAAACATGTGTGAAAACAGGTGGACAAAAATATACTACATAAAAGGCATAAAAGACATTGCGTGCTAGGATAACATGTGTTAGCTTTGCATATGCAAAATGCTTATTTTATTGTGCAAAGAAACTATCTAATTTATTATGGCATTTTATTCGATTACTTATTACTTATGTTATTTATTCAGTTTCTATTTTTTTTTTTTTTGCAATTTGTTGTTGTATGCACTTAATCATGAACGTTTAAAAACCCTTTATGTTGGTTAAGTCTGCGCATTGTTTTTTTTTTTTTTTTGCAATTTAGAATCTTATCAACGTAAAATTTAAAATACTTCGAATTCTAAGCAATAAAAATATATCTTATCAGCTGATAAATTTCGCGCCTTTCTTATTGTGCAAAATGAGTAATTTTTACCACATTTTACAACCTTTATAAAAGGTTTGCAATAATTCAAAGTTTGATTAAATAAATGCATAAATAACACGATAGCTTTCTTTTATAAGTAAAGTTTTAATATTTGTAAAGTTATTTTTTTTTTAAATTAAAGAATATAGCGAATGGATTTTTTAAGCGAAAAGCTTTAAATAGGCCTTTTAAACCAAAATCAGGCATATCAAATTTGCTTTTTAGGGACTAACCGCATGAAATTCGCCAAGGATGCTTAACTTGAACTTCAAGTGCTGCTCAAAAGCAGACATAGACACACACCCACAAACACACACACACACAACCGACTAACAAAGCATTCACCATTTTTCGGGGGTTGATTTTTGGGCGTTGAAAGCGCTTTTCACTAATTCAATGCGACATTGAAATTGCGAGCAACATTCAAAACTGCAGACGACGAGTTGGACCGGCCCAGACAGTCGTCCAAATGGGCGAATGACTAGACGGGATGCCGGCTGCGTGGAGCAATGCGGAGACCGGAAGGGCGGCAGCTTTTGGCGCCTGGCCCAAAAAAAACCCACAAAAAAAATACAAGACCAAAAAACACCACAGGACAGTCGACTCTCATATTTTCCGTTTTCTTCTTTGGCATTTCCTTCTTTCGATAGAGGGCGCATAAATTACGATTATTTGTCAGATTATCAACTCGTCGCGTCAATGAGATACTTTTGAATTTATTTACGTATTGCTGCAAAAGTACAAATTTATCCTTTTCGAACATACATATAGAAAGTTGGCTTCATAAATGTGGCCAGTGCATAAAATATGTATAAAGCGCACGTGGCAGGAAAAAAAGGCGCGGCAGGTGGAAAGCAAAGGGTTAAATTGACCACCAAATGCCACTGATATAAAAATCTGATTTCGATTGTATTAGCTATTTGCCGAAAATAGCAACATTTACTGTGTAGCACGTACAGATTTCCTATGTAGTATACAAATTACCATATGCACTCAGAGAAAAATACTTTTCTAAATTCAAGTAGAGCTTAGAAATCGGATTTTGTAATTAATTTTTTCACTAAAAAATTTAATAAATTAAGTAACTTTCAGCTGGGTAGATTTTCAATAGGACGTCTACTTGACTTAAGGTTTTTTCTCTGAGTGTAAATTTTTTTTTTTAACAAAATAGCAGCATTTACAGTGTGATAAGTGAGGCTTTGTACATGTGGCTTATATAGTATTAATAAACCAAAAATATAAGTGAAAGACGCGGCGTTTTAGCAACGCAATTAACGTATCGTATTGGCCGGAAAACAAAAAGATATTGGCCCCGTTAAGATTTCGGTCGTTGGCGGTGGTCGAAAAGGTTCGAGAATTTGGCGGCGCGAGCGCATCGAAATGACAAATGATCCGGATTTAGATGATTGTGCATTTCTATCAGGTAAATGAACCAAGAGGAACTCTTATCAATTACACCCCTCCATAAAGCCAGCTTCCAGCTACCAGCTCTTACCACCTCTCCTCTGCCACACCCACAACGTGGGCACACGACAAACATTCGACGTGCAAATATTTACATAATTTAAAATGACTTCTCTTTGGATACTCCCCCCCCCCCCCTCACTCGCTTGTATCTCACTCTTATCTGAGGCTTTAATTACATTTTCCAGGTGGCGAATCGAGCGGCGGACGTCAGACGCGAACCGGCGTCGCTGTCTGTTCGCAGCGACGAGCCCTCATCGTTGCCGGCATCGTCCTCGGCTCCCTGTTGCTGACGGCCATTATCATTGCCTACGCTGGACCCCAAAATGGTAGGTTGCATTGTGCATATTTGCTTTTCGGTTGCATTTTCTTTGCTTTCTTTTGGTTTTTCATTTGCTTTCTGTTGTTCTCTTTTAATTTCATTAACACAACAACAACGTTCGTTGTCTCGTTCTTCCCTTTGTCGGATGTGTTCGCCAAAGGGAAACATTTTTGATATGCTTTATATACTAACAAAGAAATATACAGTACTTTGTGTTTACAGGGGTAGCTACTTCTGTGGGGTAGATAAATTCAAGAACAAAATATGCTTTTTAGTAAATACCCTTTATGCTAGCTATTAACAATATGAAAATACTGATATGGGATATCTTTTGTTATCGAGTTTAGAGTCCAAAAAATGCAATAAACATATGCCAAATGATTGAACCAAAACGAAACCGACTATGTTATCCTAGTTCACGTTCTAAGGTATCATTGTTCTTTCGAAAACTTTCGGTATTTCCAGCGGACAATTTTTAAATTTTGCAAAAAAGAATTGTTTGTTTAAGTGAATTAATTTATATTTATCTTTTCTTAAAAAATACATCGATTTTAAACGTAGAAATGCCGTCAAACATGAAAGTCTGTTCAATTTTGGCAAAACGATGGATGTTTTAAATATGAGACCTGTGGGTCTGAGAGATTTACATGTCCAAATTTTTTTTAATTTGGCCATGATTTCTGACAAAAAATTTTACCCTCTCAGAATTATATTAAATGTTATTGTTTATATTATTTGTGGCCAGGAAAGGGAGTACATGCGTTTTTTCAAAAAAAATGCAAATTCGCATTTTCAAATTTAACTAAAATTTTTTTTTAAATGAGTAAGGGGATTACATGAAAAAAAAATACAAAAAATGTTTGCAATAATTAATCGATTTTAAATGTAGAATCGATTTTAATGAAAAGTCATGACCATTATGCCCATTATCAAACATGAAAATCGGTTCAGTTTTGATAAATTAATGGCTGTTTCAAAAATTAGGCCTATGGTCCTGTGCTATGGAAGATAGAGACTTGAAACTTTGGATATATTCTTGAAGTTATACGACGCGCCCTCAATATGCCAAATTAAATATTTCTTATAGGAGAAGATAAAGATAAAAATGTCTCCGAATATGCAGAGAAGGGCTAAAAACATAATCAATTTCTTTGTACAATTCATTTTTAAGCCAAATCATAATTCAGTTATGCGGACACAAGCAACATAAAATATCCACATTGCAGTCATGTAATCGCATTAGTTTGATGAACGTTGCAGTTCCAGAGCCAAAGCTGCATTCACAGGTCCTTTTTTCGCTGCCGTTTGACATTTTAGTCGCAGTCTGTTGTAACATGGTCTTAATAGTATTAACGCAAGCCAAACACCATTATATTCTACGGGCATACGAATACTCATATGCTTACTTATGCCTGACCCGTGCCCCATTGTGGCAAGTGGCAAGCGACGCCTGCAGCTGATAACATACCCAGGTTAGGGGCTGCTGCTGCTGTGAATATGAGGGAGAAATTCGACGTTGCACAATGTATGCAAAGTACAAACATAAACCTTGTGTTGCATACTTAATGGGGCTAAATGCATTGAAAGCTAATTGCATTACGGAGCCAGAGAGCCAGAGAGCCAGACATGCATATTGGGTGCGTTTGCGTGTGTGTGTGCGTATGTGTCCCATGAGTGCATATAGAAACCAGGTGCTCGCTTCAACAACTTAAAGTGCAACATATAGAATAACTCAATACAATACACACTTTTTGATAAAAAATTATCGTTTTTATAACATGTACCAAAGGAAACCGATAAAAAAAATAGGCGTATTGGTTTTTATGGTAGATGCAAATTTTCCGACCGTCTAGCCGTCTGTAAAATAATAAGAACTGGTTAGTACATATTCTGTTAAGTGCATATTCTAGTATGTGAAACACAAAAACAATTTTTCTTTCTTTATGTTACGGAGAATATGAAAACAGCTTTTACCTAAAATGTGGGCTTTATCTAAATCGTTCAAGTTACGTTCTTGTGTGTAAAAAATAACTATCAATAAACCTCAACTATAATCAATATCGGTTCTTTAAACCAAGCTATGATAATTTAAAGAATTGACTTATATTTCTAGATCTATTTTAGCATTTTTCTGACAAAAAGTTTTTAGGTACAAATTAAGATTATTTTGATCAAAAATTGTGTTTGCAGACTTAAATGCGAGATTTGACAAGGTTTCAGAATATAAGCAAAAAATAATTTCTTTACAATATCGGTTCCGTTTTGACCAAGATATTTAAAAATCTGTATTATTAAAAGTACAGTAAATTTAAAGACCAAAATTTTTCTTTAATTTTCTGATTCTTTGGACAGCTTTTATAATATGTTAAGTCTTGAAATAAACATTTTAATTATGACAGCTTCTTATCTATAAAAATGACAATTTTATTACAATACAATATATAATCGAATTTATAAAAATACTCGTACGTCTCTAAAAGATATGCAATATTTATATATAAATAAATATAAATATATATGTATACATAATTTGTTTACCATTTTCTTTTCATATTGTTGTTTCTTTGTTTTTTCTTTTGTAAAACAAAATATTATATACATATTTACGAAAATTTCTCTTAAATGCTTGTTTGATTGGTAAAAATGTGAGTAACAAATTTTCCAAACCCACTTCTTCTTAACGGTAATTAACACTAAAAATAGCTAATACATACATAAATATATCCATAGTTTAATAGTTCTTATGATATTATCTGTCGGCATGTTGCTGTCATCCAATGTTGTTCCTATAACACCCAGTCTAAATGTTCGTTACTTAGTGCATTTAATTTACTATTCAATATTATTTGAAAGGTTTTTTTTAAATATTTACATGCTTCCATTAATTCTCCGTTGACTTCAAAACAAAGTGGAGATTGAAATAATTTCATGAAAATCATCGTTACTTAACAAAACTTGCATTGTTTGCTCGTAATTTTTGTAGTTTTTCTTATTTTACTAACTTAACAAAGTATTTTTAGTTAAATTTTATTAATTATTAGACAAAAAACATGTTGACAAATAAAGTTCCACAAATATAGATCTCATTATAGTTTTATTATACCCCAAATATACGATATATACAATTTGACTGTAGAGATCTTATGTTATATACTTATATATATATATATATATATATCTTGTTCTCAAAAATATATGGCTTAACACTTAACATAAAGGAACTATCTTCAAAAGAATTTCAATATCACCATTTATAGGCTCTCAAAAATAAAACACAATTATGTCTCATTTATTATAGATAAGCTCGTATTGAATAAAAAAAATTGAATAAAATGATAAAAATTATTTAGAAACTTTAAAAAATTAAGTTTTAAAATTATAGAAATCTTTACAATAAGATACAAAAAATATGGTATTCATTAGCAGTGATAATCTTAAGAAAAGCATAATCTAGAAAATATTCTAACAACTCATGTGTTTGAAATCCATGAACATCTTTACTTTTTTATTCAAATGTTTCTCCGATATATTTGTGTTTACCTTTTATTACATTTTAATAGATGTGCTAGCCAACCCAAAAACCCATCAAAAGTCCATTATTTTTTTTAACTCCCCTCAATCTACAAATTGAATGCTAGCTATTTTTTTATAATTTTTGCCACCCTCTCTGCTTTACCCTATTGCTGTTGAAACACCCGCCCGGCCGCCCCGACCCTCTCATTTTGATTTTGCTCTCTTTGTTAATCGTGTAAAAAACGCAGTTGATTAACAAATAATATCATTGTGCTAGCCTCAATTTCCCAAACCATTTCAATAAAAGCAAAAAGTAAATTAAAGAAAAATAGAAAAAAAACTTCAGCTTTGTATCTGAACTTTGCTTTTGTGTGGTTGACCTTTGCAGACTGTTCCTGTGCGGCCAAAACGGCGTCTGGCTATGAAACCGATGAAGAAAACAACACACAACCCTTCAATCCAATTGCAACGAACGGGGAGCCGTTCCCCTGGCTGGAGAAGATGCTGCCCACCAGTGCGAGACCTCTGCGCTACATGGTGACCATTCATCCCAATCTGACGACGCTGGACGTGAAAGGTGAAATCCGATTTCCGCCACAATTCACTTTTGTCTTAACTAAATGCAATTCCATTTTTTCTTACGGCCAGGTCAAGTGACAATCGATCTGTTCATCGAGAAGGAAACCAACTTTATTGTGCTGCACATTCAGGACTTGAATGTCACCGAGAAGGTGAGTAACGCCTCCCTTAGCTAATGAGTCCTTAAATAATTGCTTTTCGCCCCAGGCGCTGGTTACGCCCGGTCCCAAGGGCTATGCCTTGAAGATAGTCAAGGTGCTGGAGTTTCCGCCACGTCAACAATTTTACATTGAAGTTAAGGAGAAGCTAAAGAAAAAATCCAATTATACTTTGAATTTGCGTTGGTACTCAAAGCTGAATCCCGAGCCGGAGGGTTTCTATGTGGATCAGTATGAGAGCTCCAATGGACGGGAACGGTAAGAATTAAAAGAAAAACCTATAAAAAAAAAGGAAAGTTGCAAGCACAGCTTTTCTTTTGAATTTTTGTTGAATATCAGTTATTAGGTATATTTTTTTTTTAAAGACAACCCTTAACCCTCAACCCTTTTACAGACTGCTGGCGGCGACAGTCTTTAGACCCAATGGGGCACGTCGCGCTTTTCCCTGCTTTGATGAGCCGCACGTGCGTGCGCCCTTCCGCGTCTCCGTGTTCCGCGATCGCTTCCACATAGGTCTTTCCAATTCCATAGTGCACACCACTGAAGATGTGGGCTTCTACATGGGCACCGGCCTGGTAAGTGAACTCTGACTTGCGTCTACGAATTCCATTTCTGATATTCTTGTTAACCCTTTTACAGCTGCGCGATGACTTCATTGAGACACCTCCACTGCCCGCCGATGCCGTCGCCTGGGTGGTCAGCGATTTTCAGCGGGAATCGCTGCAGCCCTCGGCGGCGTATATACCCACCACGGTGGCGCCGGCCACCGCTGGCAGCGGCAAGAAGACCTCCCAGCTGAACAACTATACGCAGCTGAAGAGCAAAAATCCGCCGGTGCGCAACATCACTGCCCTGACCCACTCTTTGAACGTGAATCTGACGCCGTTCCAGAATCACAGTAGCTCCACGACTACCGCGTTGCCCGTCACAATTAACGGTAATGGAAAGCCCACGAATCTCACATCCCTGTCGCAATCAACGGGCTCCTCCATCAAGCGGGCACCCTCGTATACCTTCTATGCGCCGAGAGATTTGCTGCCGCGCTCCTCTTTCATTCTACACACATCGCGCGATGTTTTGGAGTATCTGCAGACGTGGCTGGACATTAGTTATCCTTTGACCAAGGTGGACTTTGTGGCGCTGCCTTCGCTCGATCGCAATTTGATTTCCTCGCTGGGTCTGGTCACGTTGAAGACATCGTTTCTGACCGACCCTCATTCAATTACCTCGGAACAGTATCAGTTCAGTGCGCTGCGCATTGCCGAGGCGATGGTGCGTCAGTTCTTTGGTGGGATTACCTCGCGCAAGGTGCTCAAGGATGTCTGGCTGTGGGAGGGTCTCATTCAGTACCTGGGCATACATGCGCTGGCTCCGCTCCAGGATAGTTGGCCGCTGCGCGAGATGTACCTGCTCAAAATGGCCACCGCGGCGCTGGACATCGATGCCATCCAGGGCTGGGATAGCATCATGAACGGCACCCGACACGACGGCAACAACGAGGACTTTTTCGTACAGAAAACCGCGGCGATTTTCTCCATGCTGCACACGGCCATTGGCGAGGATCGTTTTCGCGGCTGCCTGGGCACTTTCCTCAAACTGAACCGGTTCAAAACCGCCGAACCCACTGATCTGTGGACGATATGCACCAAAAAGGCGAATGGCTCGAAGAATATCAAGGACATGATGACTCTGTGGACACACCAGCCGGGCTTTCCGCTGCTGACGGTCACCAAAATGGGCAACAGCATATCCATCTCGCAGCGACCCTTCAAGCCAGCCGACTTCCTGGCCATACACGATGAATCCTACGATGGCAACAACTACAACAAGACCGGCCTAAATGCCACCGATATGCCCAGCACAGTGGCGCCCACCCATGCCAGCAAGCACAAGAATTTGCCGCATCTCAAGTGGATATTCCCGGTGACCTATGTCACGGATATCAACAATGTCAGCGAAACGCTCTGGATGCAAAATGTTGATGGTTAGTTCACAAATTACGTTTTAAATTGAATTTCGAGGACATTTTTTGACTCGATCTTTAGGGATCCACCAAGCGATAGATGGTTTTGCCAAGAAATAGTCTTGTGAGATCTTTAGAGGAGGTTTTCAATTATCTGTCTGAACTCCTATGCATCGAGCTTTACAACTGAATTTTCCTATTTGTTCAATTTCAGTAACCTTCAATGTGCCTGAGAATGTGAAATGGATCAAGGTGAATGCCATACAAAATGGCTACTATCGCGTTGTCTACAACGATGATAACTGGGCCAATCTGATCGAGGAACTATCCAACAATCCCAACCGGTTTACCAGCGAGGTTTGTATACATTTCCATTTTATTTTCTATTACGATTAAATTAATCTACATTCCCCTTAGGATCGTCTTGGCCTCCTCTCGGATGCATTTACCTTGTGCCACGCAAATTTGTTGCCCTGCGAGATCACAATGAACATGATACAATATCTTCCCAGTGAGACGCATTATGGACCGATGGCATTGGCAGTGCGACATCTGGAGAAATGGCGTCGGATTCTCAAGTATTCGGAGTGTTTCCTGATGCTCAGCGAGTTTATCAAAATGAAGCTGTCCACGGTCATGGAAAAAGTGGGCTGGATTGATGAGGGTGATGTGGCCACCAGGTGAGCTGAAATATTTACGTATATGTGTATAAATAGAAATCAGATTGATTGACCGACTGATCAACACACTGACCGAAGCATAAGATTATTGTGATTTAAAATTAAGTTGAATCTGATTGCATGCAACTTGGTTCGATTTAATCCAAACAAATTCAATCGCGGTTTTATATGTTCCCTAGTGGGAACGAGTACTTAAATTTATTTTAAATTACTTAGGTCTGATTAAACTTATTGTAGGATCATACTCTATATATACATTATTTAAATATATATTGTTTGAAAATGAAACCAACACCTTTGATAACTCTCCGACAGACTCATGCGTCCAGAGGTGCTGCTGGCTTCTGTGCTGTGGGAGGACATTGACAGCATAACCAAGGCGAAGAATATGTTGAATCAATATTTGTACTACAATGGTTCCGCAATATCGCCCAATTTGCGTGAGGTAGGCTGGACTAATTGCTGCTAGAGACTTCCCTGTGTTAACAGCTCTCTTCCAGGTGGTGTACACGGGTTCCATACTCTCCGGCGAGTACATCTATTGGCAGCATTGCTGGGAGCGGTTCGTCACGTTGCAGCGCACCTCGGAGACGTTTGTGGAGCGGATGCAGCTGCTGCGCGCCTTGGGACGGACCAAGGACGCCTGGCTGCAGAATCGCTTGTTGTCGCATGTCACCATGCTGCCCACGGAGGAGGTGGTGCAGGTGCTCAAGGCCATTGCGGGCACGCCGACAGGTGGTGCGATGGCCTGTCGCTTCCTGCAGGCCAAATGGTATGAACTGGAGAAGCGTCTGGGCGCGGGCACCATTAGCTTTGCCAAAGTGATATCGGCCATAACGCAATATGGCGCAACGAAATTCGATTACGATGAGGTAAGATGGAACGTTATACCCTTCAAATATATGCATATATCTAACTATCACGGAACGCAACAATACAGAGCTAAACAATTCGAATTAATGCCTCGTCAGGTTTTGCTTCAATAAATGAAAATATATAATTAGAGTAAATTAAACTTTAATTTCAATTTGCGTTTTTTCTTGATGTTTTTATTTTAATTTATTTATTTCTTTTATTTTAATAAATTTTTATATTTTATTTATATTTTCATTTGAAGAAAATTTTATATTAGCAAAGTTATTTAAAGCTGTAGATATAAACTATGAACCTTAATATTTGTTTTTAAATTACTTATTATTTACATTGGTCAAACAACAAAATAGGTAGAATATTCACCTATAAAAATTTAATTTAAAAAGAAAATGATTTATCTGTTGATTTTAACATTTGACGGATTTATTGAGCAAATATTACAAATCAAACCTATTTTTATACCCTGAAACCATTGAAAATGGGTAAAAAGGGTATAATGGTTTTGTGCAAATGTATGTAACAGGCAAAAGGAAACATCTCCGACCGAGTCGAGTCAATTAAGCCATGTCCGTCTGTCTGTCCGTCTGTCTGTCTGTCTGTCTGTATGAACGCGTCGAACTCAGAGACTACAAAAGCTAGAAAGCTGATCTTGGACTCATTCGGTTCGTATATACCATACGCAAATCAAGTTGATTTCAAATGATCGATACCTTTTTCTGTTTTTTTTTTTATCGATATTTATCGCTTTTTTGACTCGGTTTTTTAGGCATAACTAAAAAACGAACCATAAACAAAAAGACCGTCCTTATGAAAGCAGTTGAGTCTTGGCAAAGTTACGACTGGGGAAAGTTGAGACATATCCTTATATGGGAGCACTAGGGTATATATTCGAAAATTTTGTGCATGAATTTAGACCAAAAATTTTATTTTTAAACTGAAATGTAGTATTCATGTAGACACCGAAC